>JANHFL010005490.1:366447-380343 GCA_032468155.1 Oxyrhabdium leporinum
TTTGATTCCTGCCGCCTGGAACGGGTGGAAATGGGGCACACGGAGGCCAAAAATGGGACATGTGGAGGCCGAAAATGGGGCATGCAGAGGCAGCTATAGGCGATGGCGATCCCTGCAGCCTGAAACAGCTGATCGTCAGGAGGCCGATCTAAGCGACAATCAGCTGCTTCTGCTAATCAGACTCTGCTGAAGCTGAAACAGGCTATTTGCTGCAAGGAGGCCAAAGGGTGGGGGCCGGCGGTTGGGCGGGGCTTCGACAACATTCAGTGTATAAGACGCACAGACATTTCCACCCACTCTTGGAAGTGGAAAAAGTATGTCTTATACTCTGAAAAATATGGTAAAATCTGTAGTGATGGGATCCTAAGGATTAAAAAGATTTTTTTTGTAAAGCAATAACAATAAGAGCTGAAGGAAAATGTGTATGTTTATGTTGATGGTGACTTAGATCAAAAACTGAAATGTTTTACAGTTGCCAATAATCCTAAAAATAAGCTGTTAAATTCGCCACTTTTATACCTGATTTGCATAAAAGTGGCATTTATTATTTGTTTTGCTGACCTTACAAATACATAATTAGAAGACTACTTGATGTCTCACTTCTAACTTCTTGGATATATTTCTGTAGATACACAGAAGAGAACTTCAAATCTTGATTGTAAGTACTTTTCCCTATGTAATATATTGTAGTGTTTTCTTTCAGATTAGAAGCAGCAAAAGATGATTATAGAATTCGTTGCGAAGAGTTAGAAAAGGAAATTGCAGACTTACGGCAACAAAATGAAGAATTAACAAATCTGGCTGAAGAAGCTCAATCTCTGAAAGATGAGATGGATGTATTAAGGTAAATCATTTTTAACCCTTTAGGGTATATACTTTCTGATATAGTTTCATTATCCGTTGATTAGAATAAATCCAATGTTGCATTCATTCAATAATTTAGTGATTCTGGTCAGCTTACAATTAAAAAAATACATTACAATTAAAACCATTAAAAACACTAAAAACATCCAGATTAAATATACATAGGAGCAAGATACTTGGGCAGTTAGCAATACAGCCAAGAAACCGGGGCCTCTTAACACATTTGGCACCCCAGGCATGGGAACATAGCCAGGTTTTTAAGGCCTTATGAAAGGCTAACAAGGGTTGGGGCCATTCCAATCTCTGAAGGGAGGATGTTCCATAGAGCAGGGGCCACTGTGGAAAAAGCTCATCTTTTGGTTCCCGTCAGTCAACACTCTTTGGCTGATGGGATCTGCAGCATGCCCATTCTGCTTGATTTAGTTGGATGGGTAGAGACCATAGGCCAGCGGCGCTCTAGACGTCTCCTCCTGCATTTCATCCCTCTCAGTTCCTCTGTATACCACGGGGCCCAGAGAGGTCTACGGGTGAGGAGCGGTCGCAAGGGTGCAATCCTATCCAGAGCTTCAGTCACCTTCCTATTCCAAACAGTGACTAAGAGCTCGGCTGGATTGCACAGTAGATCTGCAGTTATAACCCACAGCCAATTATACTGTAGGATGATTATGTCTTCATTAATTTGTTATGAATTCATCTTTTTAATTCCTTGTCAGCTGCTATGAGATTTTAGATGATGAACTGGCAAGTACTCTAGGAACACATAAGATTGTCTAGAGTGACCACTTCAACTTTGGAGGTGTTCCTCCAAATACAAAAGAAAAATGGGCTTTCTTGTTGTCTGTTTCCAAGAAGATTGAAGTCCCAATACTGGAAAGTCCCAATGTGCCATGACTGAATGCAGTCAGGTACATACACCCTGTCTTCAGTGAAGATCAAGAATTACTGAATGTATTTCCTGTCCCATTTCCCTGCAAGTAGCACAGTTTTAATATTTACTTAAACAGATGAATCCAAGGCCACTCTTCCAATAAACTGAAATATATTTGAAAAGAGATTCTAATAATTGAGTCTTGGCAACACTTCTCTTTCCAGGCACTCGTCTGACAAAGTAGCCAAGTTGGAAAGCCAAGTAGAATCATACAAAAAGAAGCTAGAAGATCTTGGAGATCTTCGGAGGCAAGTAAAACTTTTGGAAGAGAAAAACACAATGTACATGCAAAATACGGTGAGCTTGGAAGAAGAACTGAGGAAAGCCAATGCAGCTCGCAGCCAATTGGAAACATACAAGAGGCAGGTGAGGACAGAAATGAACAAAAATATAATTTTGACTGTCTTGCAAATAATTTATGCCGGTCACTTTGCCATTTCTCCTGAGAGCCAGCGTGGTGTGGTAGTTTGGGTGCTGGAATAGGCGTGACGTGCTCCCAGGCCTAAGGTTGAGTTATTTGCCAAACTCCTAGGCTTTTTTCCCCTGATTATCTGTTGAGTGATTTTGTCTGTATATGTTGTCTGTATATGTTGTTAAATTGTAATTGGTTTGTTTTTCCATTTTTAGTTACGTAGAATCAGATAACTTCAAATCAAATTCTTTTTGCCAATTTCTTTTTCATTTGTATCTGTTGGTATATTTTTTATTCTATGTATTTCTATTTGTTACATATCTCAATAAAAGAGCAGACTTGAGTAGGAAATATAATTTTGCCAAATCAAAATGGGAAATATGTAGTGATTGTGGGATGTTAACTCTTATTCTTTCATCAATAAAGATATGTGTTCTTTTCAATGCTAGAAGTCCAAATTATTCCTGTTAGGTTAAGTAGAAGCTTCAAAATGCTCCACATTGGTCAAACTAAGAGACACAGGAAATACACAGAGATTTGCTTAGACTTTTTCTCATAACTGTAAATTATTGTGTTAAAACTTAGCAATGGCAATCAGTACTGTTGGGAAACCTGGAATGATAGACTTGCACTCAGGAATATACAGTGGTTTATTAATTATTTCTTCTATATATATATGCATTATTCCAGGTTTTCCAACAGTACTGATTGCCACTGCTAAGTTTTAATATAATAGGTTATTGTTATGAGAAGAAACCCAGGCAAATTTCTATATATTCCCTATGTCTCTTAGTTTGACCAATATGGAACATTTTGAAGCTTCTACTTAACCTAACAGGAAAAATATTGTTATGTCTGAATTCAGCATAGAATTTAAAAGATTAAAACATTGTAAATGAATTTAACCAGGTTTAAATTACCTTTGAAATGCCATAGATGTAGATTTGAATAAGTCTAATTAATTGAAATGAGAAGTTGGAGAGGAGAGGAAGGAAGAAGAAAGTATCAGTTTAAAAGTTGCTGTGATTTATGTTTATTACTGGTTCTTAATGAAGGTTTACACTTTTATATTAATACATTGTGATCCTTCTTGCTATTGCAGGTGGTTGAACTTCAAAACAGATTGTCTGAAGAATCCAAAAAAGCAGACAAACTAGAATTTGAGTACAAGATGTTGAAAGAAAAAGTAGATAGTTTCCAAAAAGAAAAAGATGTATGTATTCAACTGTTCCCTTTTATATTTAAAATATTGATAATTAAACTGGCTGTTTTAAGTATAGTCTATATATCTTTATTATGCATGTGTAGTCAGCTGTCTGAATTCTTCAATTCTTCTTGTTTTCTACTGCTCTTTTTTACTTTTCTTTTGATCTTGACTTTTTTATCATCTTTTTAAAATATCCTCTTGCATTTGAGGATTCAGTGATACAATTTGTTTTTAGTATATGTTCTTAATTAATTCTCAATTAAGAATTAATTAATGGAGTTCTTTGTGCTTCCCTTTTCTCTATTGATTTTGTGCAAGTTTCCACCACTGTTTTATGTAAGTTTGTGGGTTTTCCTGATAGATGATTTAATTAATTTGCTGGTTTAGGGCAAAAAAAAAGTTAAGTAACCACTTAAAGAAAACAAATAAGGATGGGAAACAGGACTGTATCATTATGAAGCTTATCCTTAACTAATATAAAATCATAGTTTAGATTTATTTGTATACCATATTTTTCGGAGTGTAAGACTCTCTGAAGTATAAGATGCACCTTAGTTTTTGGGGAGGAAAACAAGAAAAAAAAATTCTGGCTCTGCTTGCTAGCATCCATCAGTATTCATCTGGCTAGTGTCCTTGCAGCAAATAGCAAACAGCCTGGTCAGCTTCAGTATATTATTGCAACCTGATTCAGCACAAGCAGCTGATTGGGGGCCTCCCGGAATACCCCCAATCAGCTGTTCCAGGCTGCAGGGATTGCCACAGGCCATTGCTGCCTTTGTGCCTCACGTTTTTGTCCTCTGTGCCTTATATTTTCAGCCTCCGAATGCTCCATTTCAGCTCCCTTCAAGAGTTGCGGGGATCACCACAGCACATCACTGTCGATCGCCGCCTCCACGCATCACGTTTGCAGCCTCCATGTGTCGCATTTTTGGCCTCTGCACACCCAATTTTTGGTCTCTGAACATCACGTTTTTGGGCGGTTTCAGGCAGCAGGGATCGCCACCAATCCCTACCAGCTGGAACTGCCCGAAAACGCAATGCACAGAGGCCAAAAATGGGGCATGCAGAGACCGAAAATGCGATGCGCGGAGGCTGAAAACACGATGCACGGAGGTGGCGATCAGTGGTGATGTGCTGTGGCGATCCCCGCAGCCTTGAAGGGGACTGAAATGGAGCATTCGGGGGCTGAGAACGCAAGACACAGAGGCCAAAAATGCGAGGCACGAAGACGGTGATGACCTGTGGCAATCCCTGCAGCCTGGAACAGCTCTAAAATGTGACCTGCGGAGGCCAAAAATGACCGATGGGTGGGGGACGGTGGATGGGCGGGGCTACATTCGGTGTATATGACGCACCCAAATTTTCATCCTCTTGTGGGGGGGAAGTGCATCTTATACTCCAAAAAATACGGTACCTACATACTTTCAGATCTAGGTTATCATGTTTATCTTTTATTCCAAGTTTTCAAAAAATCTTTCTGTTTCATTTTCTTTATCTCAGATCTCATGATAAAGTTTGAAATCTGTATCTGTGTTTATTCAACGAGATTATCTTTCCCTATAATCCATGTAAAGATATAATAATTGAGCAAGTAGAAAATTTAGTTGTTCATTAGCCCAGGGATAAAAAGAAGTTTTGTGATGGGCTGGTGTACTTAAGCAAACATTGCTCTATTGATAAACCATAATGTACTGCAGTTATTTTTTATGGTTGCTTCTGTAATCATGATAACCCACATATCAGTTGTAGACTTTTCACCTAGCTTTTGTTGACTTGTTTCCATTAATATGGAACATCGTAGCAATATAATTCCTGCTAACTTTTATCATTAGTATTTTCTAAAATTATTGTTAAAAGGTTTCATGGATTTTAATAGCTTTGCTCCAGAAATATTGGGCCATATTATGCGATATATAATTCAACATTCCTTCCCATTTCATAACTCCAACCCATTATATACTTCAGAAATATTAGTTAACTTATTTTCCCTTGAATTTAAACTCATAATAGATTTTAGAATTCTAAGTATGTAATTGTAAAATATTTATATGTGTGAATGCTAGTGAAATGCCATCTGAACATGAAGAAACAATGTGATTCAGTGATGATTTACAATCTGTTCTCAGAGGGCCGCTTCACTACCCCTGCAGTCATGTAATCACAATTCAACTACTTGTCAACTGGCTTGCATTTAAAACTGGTTGTGATTTGTGATCTTTCCAGGTGGTTTCTGAGGGGGAAAAAAGTCAGTTGGGGAAGCTGGATTTACTTAATGACTGTGGTAATTCAATTAACAATTGCAGTAAAAATGATTGTAAAATCATGACCAATGACATGATGATTCACTTTATAATCGTGACTGAAATTCCGGTCCCAATTGTGAGCGTAAGACGAGAACTATCTGTAACATAACTTCATCCTTTATGAACTGTATACTGGAATAGTGAAATATCTTTCTTTTTAAACTCTGTAGCGGCTAAGGACAGAAAGAGATTCTTTAAAGGAAACTATTGAAGAGATCCATTGTATAAAAGCACAAGAAGGACAACTAACTACTTCGGGTAAGATTCTGGAAATGTAATGGTTTATGAGAAAATTACATCCCTTATTAAAACTTGAATCACTTTTTCCATTTTTGCCCCTTGTTGGAGTATTGAAATAGTACTTACTTAGGAACTATTTGTCATGTAAATTGTTTAGTGAATATTGGAGATGCTTAAGTAAGAATTAAAACAAATCGCTATTTACCAGATTGCAGTATATATTTAGGGGTATTTTTATGAGAGGATAATGTTTTGCTATTTTTTTACTCTGAATTGCATGCTGAAGTATTTATTAGGTTTGGATAGGAGAATTAAGCAGAAACCACATAATTTTTTTTCCTATTCTTTTCCTATTCTATCCTGTTTAATTTTTTTTTCTTCTCCATTCCCTAAAAAGGATTGTTACCTTTGGAAGGTCAAGAATCTTCTGACAGCTTGGCAGCAGAAATTATTACTCCAGAAATAAAGTAAGATAAACATAAAATGTTTTTATATGGTACACATTTAACTTCATATATTACTTTTTATCAGGACTAAGATTAATAGTTCTTACTGATCTTGCCCAGTTTAAAATTTTATCTCTCTTTAAATTTACTGAAAATGGGTTTAATCTTCCTCAGGCAAATATTTGAAAAATAAATCTCTAGTAGGCCTGAATCAATTTAATCCTTCCTTGAATTTCACAAGAATTGTGAATGTACCTTTATCTCCTTTCTCCTCTTTTTGATTTTTTTTTAAAATGCATTCTGTCTACTAAACTAATCTATTGAAAACCCTGTTGAATAAAAAGAGATGGGGAATATATATATATGGTCTTTTTTATATGAGCATATTTGCATAAAATAGACCAAAAATTGATATTTACTGTAACCTCACTCATTGAATTTGTTCAGTTTCTGTTATACTTTGTTTTGATGCGTTATACTTTGTCCCGATGCGTAAGTGAAAATTAATATTGGAGTAATTGAATCAAGCTGGTATTAAAAGTATGTTTCTTAACTTTATGGGGTTAGAGATGGTTTATAAAATACATCAATAAAATTGATTAATTCATGTTAAACTGGAGCTAGTGAGAAAATAAATATCTTTATTTCTGTGGCTTTAACAGTATGAATTAGATAAGTTGTACAAAAATTGAACAACAAGCAGGGGAAAAATTATTGTTAGATGACAGGAGTGGATGAGTGGAAGTGAGAAGAGAGAAAAATGGGATTGTACTATGAGAAGTGAGAAGAGAGAAAAATGGGACTGTACTGTTCTTGCATATAGGAAATCCTCATTTAGTGATGACAGTTGGTATTGGAAAATTGGTCTTTAAACAGAGAGGCTATTAAATGAAACTGTGGCTGATAATTAGAATTTACTTAAGCTTTCCTTTGCTTTACACATCCATGAAGGTTGTAAATGAGAAGCTTGGTCCTAAGGTTACTTTTTCATCACCATTGTAACCATGAATGATCATTGCAGTTGCTAAATGAAGACTACCTGTACAAATTGAAAAGGAATGAATCTAAAACCGTAATTGATGTGACTGTTTCTAGTGAAAAAAAATATGGTGAAAAATTGTTTTAGTGCTAAGAATTTCTGACAAGCCATTTTTTGCCTCAGGAGTGAGCATGGAAGAAAATTTATGTGGAAGATAATATAGGTTTGGTTATATAGAAAGAGTGAGTCAGGATTTGATCACAAAAGTAATATATGAAGGAAGAGTAAATGAATAAAGGGAAGAATATGGATGGGTGGAACTGATGAGATCTTGAAAAAGAGAAGAGATAACACAGACAGTATATGAAGTAGTGTGTAGATATGATGGAAGCAAAATGGATTAAGCTATGGGGGAGGGGGCTAAAAGTTTGTGACTCTTTGGTTTTTCATTATTTCTGCATACATATGATCTAACACAAGTCCTAAAACTAGATCAAGAGGACTGAATTAAACAAATTGTTTATTTATTGAGAAAAATGATCCAAAGTAGATTGATGCTATCCAATTAATGTAGGATGGTTACTTCCCAATGTATACTTTCTATAGTGATGGTATGGATCTTTCCCAGAGAGTGACACTATTTCATTACTCTTGCTTTGTGTCTCAAGGGAAAAGCTTATTCGTCTTCAACATGAAAATAGAGTGCTAAAACTTAACCAGGAGGGGTCTGACAATGAGAGGATTGCTTTGTTGCAGAGTCTCTTGGATGATGCCAATCTGAGAAAGAATGAATTAGAAACAGAGAACAGGTAAGAAAGTTCTGCTTTTCTTTTAGACTGGTGGGGTGGAAGTGGATTGGAACCACTTGCTTCTACTTTAAAGATAGAAACAACATTTTTTTAGCTGGGATTGCACATTATGCTAATGTCTGAAGACTTCAAGGATATATTGGAGTGATGAGGTAATACTAGAGTGAAGGTCAGAATGTTTCTTATTCAAAGATGTGTTAAGCCTAATAGAGGCTTCACTGTATTACCTTGTTATAATTTCTGTAGCAATATAGCAATAGCACGGAGACTTATATACCGCTTCATAATGCTTTTACAGCCCTCTCTTAAGAGGTTTACAGAGTCAGCATATTGCCCCCAACAATCTGGGTCCTCATTTTACTCACCTCGGAAGGATGGAAGGCTGAATCAACCTTGAGCCTGGTGGGATTTTGAACTTCCAAATTGCAGGCAACCAGCTGTCAGCAGAAGTAGCCTGCAGTACTGCATTCTAATCACTGCGCCACCGTGGCTCTTATATCACAATAATATCATCCACTGCAGGCTTACTGGGCCTGTCGCAACTTCACCAGAGCCCCTTTAGCAAGGCTGTTTCAGGTTGACCCAAGATGGCCTTCATTGCTACCGTAACGGACCTGTGGCACAAGGCCACGCCATATTTTGCCCACTCCTAGCAATCCCTTACTTTGTCCTGTTACCACTGTCATGACATAGAAGTGGGGTTGTAGTTTGAAAGACTTTGAGGCAGCCAGAAGAACAAGAACCAGAACTTTGTATCTCACTAAGACATCCAAATCAGTAAAAGAGGAAGTAAAGAAGAAGAGAAAAAGAAGACTATATGTACCCATTTTTGTGCTGGTTCCATCTTGAACTGCTAGAGATGTTGGAAAAATGAAAATGAGAAGTAACATGAAGCCCATGGCAGCAAACTAATCAACTTCATTTAAAAAACCACTGTATTTCACACAGTCTGTGATTTGCTTAATACATATTTGTGACTTCATTGACTTTTACCACAATTAGGAAGAGACTTAGAACTATTGCTTCATTTGAAGGACAGGAGAATGTGCTAATAAGAAAATAAAACCTTGAGGCCATTGTTTCCACAAATATTTCTAAACACCCACAAGATCCTTGACTAGCACATGATTCTTTTAGGAGAAAAATAAACCCATAGTTGCTTCTTAAAAGTTAAATCTTGTTTCTTATTTCTAGGCTTGTAAACCAGAGATTACTTGAAGTACAATCTCAGGTTGAAGAATTACAGAAGTCTTTGCAGGACCAAGGATCAAAAGCTGAAGATGTAAGTGAAAAGATACACAAATACATGGCCCTAAATGTTCTGGTGCCCCCTACTTTCCTGCTAATCATATTAATTTTTCTGACAACTTTCATTACCTTTGTATACAAAGGTAAAGTAATGTCATTTTCTATTTCTATGCTTTTTAATTGATTAACTGCCTACCTCCTGCCCCCCTATCCTCTTAATGAAATCCAGTTGATATTCTCAAAAGGAAAGCTGGTGGTTAAAAGAAGTGTAACATTTGCATTCAGGTCTCTGTCAGAAATCTGATGGGATAGTCAAAGGAACAGCTGAGATGGGATGGGATTGGAGTAGATATTTCCAGTTGGAAACTCGGCTGGCATCCAGCTTTAAACCTATACAGGACAGGTGGTAGCAGTAAAAATTACAGCTTTCTGGGTAGCAAATAATTTTCTTGATATAAAGATTCCTCTTCTGACTTACAGGCAACATATATCAATGTAGTCCAACATTGATTTGCAGCATTGGAGCCACGATAACATGAGGGTGCTATTTTCCCTTCCAAGAATGATAAACACATCGGAGCAAACGAAACTGATAATTGGCTTAATATGTTCACAGCACAAGACTCCATAAGTGCTGAGACTCCCAATGGCCTCCCCTTTAATTTTGTGAGCAAAGCAGTTTTAGTTTTGTATATTGTACGACCGATCATTACTGAAATAATCATTTAAAAACTAACTTATTATACAAATAAGAACTTGGTGTTTTGGATAAAATATATTGTAAGCATTATGTCGGTCTCCATCATAGACTATACTAGGTTGCGTTCAGCAGACTGTTACTACATATTGCATCCAAACCTTGTCCACGCAAAAAAAAAGTTGGGGTTATAATAATCACTTTTTTACTATTCGCTATTTGAGTTCATATTTTCATAAAGTTACCTTGTTTATTGTAGCATCTGCCTTGAGTACGAATGCTCACTCCTATCCTTAATACTCCTTTGTGATAGTTTTTCAGAATTCTCTAGAGGAGGAGATAGGAGAAAGAAACCTTAGAGAGCACAGAAAGAGAAGATAATGTGCATGCTCTGTGAGAATGCCTTTCTTTAACTGTGTATTCTTCAGAAAAGATACTAAATAGTTTCCTTCTGTTGGCTGCTGTTCACTTCGTACTAAACTGTCGCCTCTGTCTCTTGGCATGGGTTTCTGCACAAGGCTATTGTGAGTATGGCTTCCTATTTATTTCAACCTGCTCTGAATCAGTCTCATTTGTGACTCAAATGTTTAAAAAAAGAACATTTAATTGGACAAGATTTTAATTCTTTTTTGCATGCTATGTGCTATCTGTTTGTTGTTTGATTATTTTTGTACGTGTTGTCCTTCTGGCAGCTTCTACACAAGTCTGTGGTATGTTTTCCTATAAACAGGTATACAAATGATTGGAAATGTCTGAGGTTGCACCTAAATTAACAGTTTAATCCATTAGGGGTTTCCTCAAATTATTTCTCAAATGACATGGACCTTGTATTTATGTTTAGTTGAGAGGGTTTAATATAGTATAAAATTCCTTTATACTATAGGAATTGATGTGAAATACTAGTGCAAGTAATCAGATAATTATACATGCACATTTTTCCCCTTGTGTTTTCATACTATGGAAAGGGCTTTGGTGTTGTCATATGTGAGCTACCTCAAATACATACATCGTGGATTTGTTGGATTGATTCTTACCAAATCTGCCAGGCACTCCTGGTGATTTAAATGCGGAACACTTAAAATACCCATGGAAATAGATATCATCCATAAAACATCCACTGTGAAATTTCAAAAGACATTTTAGCATATGGTCCCAGCTATAATGCTGTTAAATTGTATTATGTTTACAGTTCTTTCATCTCAGTCTGGAGATTGGTTTTGGGAGCGAATCAGTCACGTCTCTCTGTCTCTGGAAAAGAGATAAAGGAAACATAACAAATTCTTGCTGAATTTGCTTGAACTCTTAGTGGCTTTTGACACTGTTGACCCCAATATGCTCCTGGATTATCTCTGTGAGTTGAAGATTAAGGGCACTGTGTTAAACTACTTGCAGGGGTAATTTCAGAGAAGGTGGCATAGATTGGGCAACTGCCTTTACAGCCTGGTAGCTTTTGTAGTGTCCTCAGCACATTTTAATAGCTGCACGAGGCTGCTGGAGACAACTAGATGTCAACAGTGTATTGATGACATTTGGTCTCCTTGTTGTAGAAATTGTGCATATTCTGAAGCAGTATCTGGATGTGGTACTAGAGTAGATGAATATTAGTATAAGTAGTCCTCGAGTTACAACAGTTCATTTAATGACTGCTCAAAGTTGCGGCGATACTGAAAAAAAGTGACTTATGTCCATTTTTCAGGCTTACGACCTTTGTAGTATCCCCGTGATCACGTGATCAAAATTCAGATGCTTGGGAACTGGTTTCAAAATTCAGATGCTTGGGAACTGGTTCGTACTTATGACCATCGCTGTGTCCCAAGGTCATGTGATCACCCTTTACCACCTTTTGACAAGCAAAGTCAATGGGGAAGCCAGATTCACTTAACAACCGTGTTACTAACTTACCAACTGCAATGATTCACTTAACAACTGTGGCAAGAAAGGTCATAAAATGGGGCAAAACTTGCTTAACAAATGTCTCCTTAATTTGGGCTCAATTTCAGTCATAAGTCGAAGACTACTTGTAAAATAAAACTGATTCTGAACAAGATGGAGGCTTTGGATTGGGTGGCTCCTTGATTTGTAGTTGGGGCATTTAATCTGTTGTAAATGGGGTTTCACTCCTTTAGGAAGAAAGGGGACCTTCTAAAGTTATATTATCATTGCGGATCCATGTGACCTCTGTGATTAGAATTATTGCTGTTTGCTGATATTCAAATTATGTCCTTTCTTGTACAGCCTAGTCAGATAATCTAGCTATACTCATTCACATGCTTGTGACTTCATACTTAAATTATAGCAATGTCCTCCTCTGTATGGGTCTGCCCTTGTATTCGGTACACGTTGCATCAACTAGGTTGCTGTGTGACGCATGTAGCTATGCACATATTATGGCTCTTTTGAAGCAGCTGTATTGGCTGCCAGTTAGTTGTTGAACTATTTTCAAGGTTTTGGCCATGACATATTAACCCCTCAATAACTTGACCCAAGTTGCCTTCGTGTTACTGGATTGGGTTAGTCACTGAAATTGTCAGACGTGATCCTGCTCTGTAAACCAAGAGTTGCTGAATATTGGGTGGCCTTCTCTGTGACAGCACTGATGCTGTGGAAAGCCCTCAACCTGACTTTTGGGACGAGCACCTGACTTGATAATCTGTAGGAACATATTCAGAACTCACTCTTTCGTCCAACCCTTCTCAATTTGAATGTTGGAAAGAAAGAAAAAAGTCTTTCTATATCTTTTAAGGACTCTTTTTGAAAGAATACTGTTTTATATTATTTGCATTGTTTTAAGTATTTTTAATTATTTGTATTGCTGTTTTTATTATAAATTACTTTTAGATGCTTTGGCATATGAAGAGATAGATAAATACCATGAATTTGCATATAAACGTATAAGGAAGGAAATTAGGCAGCCTAGTTCTTTTCCCCATAAGGAATGTCAATCATGCTTCAGTTAAAAGTATTTGATAAAAATATACAGCTTTGTTTGTTTCAACAAAATTCTTTTTTTATTTCATTTATAGTCAGTCATTCTGAAAAAGCAACTTGATGAACATCTGTAAGTAATAAAAATATTCCTCCCGTTTTCATAATAAATATTTTTATTTTATGGAGAATCATTAGGATTGAATCACTTAAAATTGTTAAGCATATTAGTACTAATTCTGTGACTCTTATCACCTGGTGTGAATCTATAGCATGTGTTCTTATTTAATAAACTTATTCTGTAGGGCTCAGGAATAATATGTAATAATTTGATAAAATTGTTTGATAATAATTTGATAAAATGTTTAAATCATGGTTTGAAGTAGGAATTTTCTTACTACATAAGCAAGCAGAATTGATACAATTATTAATTTAAAGTAGTAATATCTCTGTAAGAAGTCAATAGTGAGCAGAGTGAAAATAAATATGTTATCACCAAAGTCTTGTCAACTCATACTAGCTAGTTAGGAAAGAGAGATGTGTATATATGGGATTGGTGTGGGATAAAGTGTGTGTGAGCTTTTATATGTTTGTGTGTATTCGCTATCCCCCTCCCCCTCCTCAATACTTAAACATTCCTGCTGGTGCCAGGAATTAGTTAATAAGCTACTTTAGGTCTGGGGCAGCTGGACTTATAATTTTATTACTGTAATTATATTGTTGGTTTGAGCTCTGAGCTTGGCAATTTGGTTGCAAATGTTTCGTCCCCATTTGAGGAGACATCCTCAGTGTCTCCTCGAATGGAGACAAAATGTTTGCAACCAAATTGCCAAGCTCG
>JANHFL010005490.1:383490-395040 GCA_032468155.1 Oxyrhabdium leporinum
GTGGGGGCCAGCGGGTGGGTGGGGCTTCAGTAACATTCACTGTATAAGACGCACAGACATTTCCATCCACTTTGGGGGGGGGGAGGTGTGTCTTATACTCCGAAAAATACGGTAGATGCTATCCACTTCTTATTTGTAATCAGAAACAGAAATGGGTACTGATCTACCTCCAGTTGGGTTTCACCCAGTTTTTAGAATTCCTTGTAGTTATGGAACAGATATATATTCTAATGTTTATGTTTCTTCATTGTATTTTATCTGATTTAATCTGCTGTTTAGTATGTCTGATATCTCAAAACTCTTAAACCTTTGCACTATTCTGAAATGTGGTATCTTCTTCAAATAAAGCACTCAAAATAGAAGAATTGCAAGAAGCTTTGTGTAAAAAAGAAGAAGAAATGAAGCAAATGGAAGAACGATACAAAAAATATTTGGAAAAAGCTAAAAGTGTAAGTATTTCATGTTTTGCTAACATTGTCCTCCCTCTGCAACTTTGACAGACTCAAATGATGCTAACATAATGTAGGATAGCTAATAGTTAGTCTCTGAACTGCAGCTTTCACTGCTTTATATTACATTGTCTTATTATTTCATTTAAAACTATTTTCAAAATAATTAATTAAAACCCAAGATGACTGGATAGATATAAATGTATGCTTATGCTTGTGTCTATATTTAATACATTTATAAAAAAAACCAGAACTTCTAATACCCAAACGTGTTGACTACCATGAGAAATTGGCGAATGAATACAGCCCAATTTGTTATTAATATAATTATATTGATATTAATACTGATATTAATCATTGAATGGCAAGATAATTTATTTATGAACTTCACTTCCAGCTTCTGTTATTTAACTGTTCCTCTATCACCATTTGCTGCATAACTTTGTATTTTTTGTTAATTCTGGTAAGGACTGAACGAGGAATGGCCCTCGAAGGTATCTTCCCTTTCACCTGCCACATTTAACAATGATAATTTCAACTGCTGGATTGAGCAGAATTTATCTCAGGATGTTCTACTGCTTGATTAGTGAGAATTCTAAGCAGGAGATCTTCAGCAAGCCAGGTCGAAAAACATATATTAAATCAGATATGGAATTACTTGGCTTTGAAGATTCATTGTAAAAGAGTGAGAAAACATGAGAGCCAGCAAGACCAGAATGGGTATATTGTAAAGGTAGACTGTGAAAAAAACAGATTTCACTTTGCGATGAATCTTAATAAGAGATTCTAGGTCAGCCATCATTTGCCATTCTATCTTAGCCCACAAGGCATTTACGCAGTTTTCTAATGTCTTCCATGCTGGATACTTCGTTTTCAACTTGCTTGATTCATGTTACATTCTTATTGTGATTCCTGTTGTTTTCCCATGAACTTGTCCAAAATTCAAGGTCTTTTCTTGCCACATTTTTTATTATTTGTAGTAGATTTTTTCCCATTTTCAAAGGTTTTGTAGAATTTATTGCCGTAAATTGCAAATTCTGATGGAATTGGATTATTTGATTGTTATATCAGTTGATCTTCTCTGCAATGGCCACAACTCTTTGTTTCAATTATTCTGCAGTCTCTGCAATTTCTTAGTTACCCAGGTTGTAGATGCACAGGCTAGTTTTGATTTTCTTATTCTTCAAATTTCCTTGCCTCAGATTCTTCAAATTGCTCAAATCCATTGCGAATTTTCTTTTTCTTTAATGCTACACAAATTTTCCATTTAGGGTTTCCTTTCTTAACGCCTTCATTCTTCATATTTTAAGTTCCAATTCTTGAGTAGTTACATAGACTATGACATACATCAGCTGGTTGATTTGGGTCATTGTTTCATTTGGAATATTTTTGACAGCTTCATTAATATTTGTTTCTATTTTAGCAAATGTATTCTTTGGCTTCTTTCATTCAGTCCATTTTCCCAACCAGTTCTTCATTAACCAGTAGTGTTGGCAATTCTTCAGTAACTTTGGTTTCTTTTCTTCGTTGTTCTCCATTAAGGTCTAGAGTCTTTTCACATTCTGTTTGTTGCTAAATCAGCAAATTGGTATTTTTATTGGTAGTTCTAAATACACCTGGATTTTGAATTGCTTGGTTTTGAGTTGCTTCCAATTCAGCATTGATAAAGAACTTGTGTTTGAAAATTAATTCTGTTTGGTCCATAAATCTCTGTTTGTTAACCGAAAAGTTGGTTGTCTTTTCAAAACTGGTACATTCACATTTCATTGTTTCTGATTCATACAAACCTTCCATAACTGAGTAATTTTGAGTAGTAAGAACTGTGGTGGCTCAGTGGTTAGAATGCAGTGTTGCAGCTAACTTTGCTGACTGCCCGCAGTTCAGTCCTGATCAGCTCAAGGTTGACTCATGTTTTGCTAACATTGTCCATCCTTCTGAGGTGGGTAAAATGAGGTTCGAGATTGTTGGGGGCAATAGGCTGACTCTGCATACTGCTTGGAGAGGGCTGTAAAGCACTATATAAGTCTAAGTGCTACTGCTATTTCTTCCTTCAACCAAATTCTTCACTGTCTGTTGCCTTCTCTCTGCCTGTCAGATCCATGCCCTGGTTGCCTACTAGAGGCAGCTGAGCTCTAGCACATTTTTCAGTGAATGCCCAGGAGTCATAGCATCCAGTGTGACTTTTGTTAATCTGGGCAACATTTAATCTGGCATGAAATTCGAATTACACATTCTCACCATACCAAATGGCTTTTTTGGAACACATTTAGTCAGACTCTTCAGCTAAGATCTGTCTGATATGATTGTATCTCTTCAACAGCATCACTAGAGCATGCACGCCCTCCACACAATGAGCTACCCCTTGGAGGGGTAATAATGATGATTTTCGTTTTCATGACAAAAAACTTTCAAGCTCAAATACTTTGGTAGCTAATTCCATTCCTCTCCTCTCCTCTCCTCTCCTCTCATACATATTCATAGGAATAGGAAGGAAGAGAAATACTAGGAAGAGAAATCTAGACTAGGTTCTGCATACGTTCCCAAGTATTTAAATTGAGTATTTTTTACAAAATTAAATCAATTCTACCTTGTGGTAAAATGCTTATGCTGTTCATAATTCCTATAAAACTAACATTTATATATTTCTGGATGTTCTGTAGAGTCTGTAAACTTAAGCAATTCTAAATAACTTGCCAAAGATACACTGTCTCAGTAATGTAAAACAACTTCTGCATGCAAAAGATCTTAGATTCAATCTGGCAGTCACCTGCTTAGACCTTTTCCTGTCCAAGACCCTGGATAACTACATCAATCAGAACTGATGGTTCTGGAGTAAATGAACAAATATTCAACTTCTTGTGTTCCTATGTGGGTTTAGCTACTTAGCATGTGATTCTTGCTTTTGCAGGTCATCCGTACTTTAGATCCCAAACAGAACCAAGGTTCAGCACCTGAAATTCAGGCACTGAAGAATCAACTGCAGGAACGTGAGAGGATGTTCCATTCCTTAGAGGTAATTTCCTATGAAATCTTGTGCATATTTAAACCAAATTAAGCCTTGCTCAAAATCAGTAGGTCTTATCTCGAGTAAAAGCACACACAATTGAGTCTTCTTGGCAATTACATTAAGCACATGAAAGACAACCATTATGTTTTTTTATCCTGAGCTGTTAATTTGAAATATGAGCTTCCATGATGAAAATTAATAACCATATACAATGTCATGAATAATTTAAAATTCCACAGTTTGCCACCGTTCCAGACAACAGAAATAAAAATACGGACTTGAGCGCTGAGCACAGTATACTCCATGATAGTATGCAAGTGAAATCATGAGAAATACTTTTTTCCCCCTCAATAGAAAGAATATGAAAAGACAAAGAGTCAAAGAGAAATGGAGGAGAGATACATTGTCAGTGCCTGGTACAATATGGTAAGTAGAGTTCAGATTATAAAATAAGAGTACCAGCAAAGTTTAATGAATTGCTTCACTTCTGTGGTATGTTTTTCTGAACTAAATTGACATTCAGACTTCAAAGGTGATGTGTCCCCTAGTATTTTAATTGTTTGAAGAACGTTGTTCCCTGTATAATACTCAGATTTGAAAGATATTTTTTCCGCTTCAACACAGCCTTAAGGTGTTAAAGGACATATTGTCTGTATATTGAGACAGTTCAGCCCTCATCCTGTGTAACTGCCTCCCCAGCAGTTTCATGGAATTGGCGTGGAAAATTAAAATGAATACTAAGGAACCCTTTGGCACTGTTGTCTCAGAAGAGAGGTCCACTTTTGGAAGCAACCAAAGAGAACTGTTGTAAGAGGGCACCCAATTTAGAATCAGAAAATCAGAAAGTTCCATGATTGATACACAGAACCTTCAAGAGAACTAGGAGGGTTATATTTCCCTGTCTGTTTTTTAACATAAGGCAGCTTCCCCAGGATGACCAAAACATTCTTTCTTCCGAAAGAGGGATGAAGTGTGTCTATGACCATCCACTTAATCCAAGAAAACCCAGATTTCTTTTATTGGAAACAGTTCAGTGGAGTGACTTAATAGGTTTGGTGAAGAAATAGTGCAGCCCGGTCACTTCCCACACTAAAACTACATGCCTTTTCTTTTAATCTCTTTCTCTCTACAGGGGATGACTCTTCATAAAAAAGCAGTAGAAGACAGACTTGCTAGTACTGGTTCAGGACAGTCTTTCCTAGCTAGGCAAAGGCAAGCCACCAGCACTAGGAGAGCTTACCCGGGCCATGTCCAGCCAGCCACAGCAAGGTAGAGAGAGTCCTTGCCTTGCCTTTTGAATGGAAGCCATCCTGGAATCAAGACCTTCTGCTGTTATAAGTGACTGACTGTATTTCAGGAAAACTTAGCCAGCACTCTTTCAGTATTGTCTCTTCATGTCTCATTTCCAGGAGAGAACTTTTCTTTTTAACTTTCTTCTTTTCTGGAGTCTTCCTTTTGTCTTTTAATGTGCCAAAAACATGTTGAAAAACACCCAATGGAGGGTATTAATGGAATTTTCCCATACCCCTTTTCATATGCAATTGTCATCTCTTAACAAAAACCGTATAATGGATGAAAACAAATTTAACTTAACCCGTGGCTAAACGGTATTGCATTCTTCCCAAGGCTACTGGTGCATTGAAAGAAATATGCCTCTTTTCTTTTTCACGCTAATTTGATCTGTTTGAATTGGGTAATGCAATTTGCAAGTAGTGCTATGTAGAAAGATGTGTAACACAAAGATTAGATAGACATGCTGGCAGAAGTTGTAAGAACCCGATGAGACATGTTCATGAAATTATCTTATGCTGCTGTTTCTTCGTTTCCTTTGGCTTTATTTGGTTGATTGTTTAAATGCTGCTTTAAAAAAAAATGCCCTCCATTACTGAGGAGTGTTTTTGATAGGTCAATAAGAAGGATAAACCCATTTGACATTGGCACTGATGTCTTCGGGTAGTTAAGATTATTCTAATATGTAAACTTGATAACCGGTTGGGCTAAGTGATATTTCATGCCTGTGCAGTTATGGATCTATCAGAAGCAGGGTTAGTGTTTCTCTGATTCTGCAAGTGATGAATTCTAGTTTCTGAGCTATTGCACCCTTCTCAAATCTTTGGGATTAACTCAAACAGTTCCATATGGATGGAGGTTTTGTTGAAGACTTCAGTAGAGATATTCTTTTGCTTTATGTTTTTCTAAACATAAGCTTATGTTGACTTCTTAAGAATATTTCAAGAGCCTGGGCCCTTTGGGTCAAAGGTAACAACCCTGTTTTTCATTCTAAACTGAATGCATCTGGATTTTATCACCATATTTATTTAGGTATGGATAATTTTTGTTAATGCATTTATACTCTGCACAATAATTTTCTGACCTAAAGATACTTGTTTTTAACTCATTACCATCTAAGCACATGAAATGAGTTTTTTAAATCCACTCATGTAAAGGTGATAAAAATAAAACGTGATGCCATTGGTCCCTCTGTAGTATGTTTCCAGTATTTGATAAAGTAGGCCAGATGTTGTCCCTGCTGCAGAAAAATCATTTAATAATCAAGGCTAATTCTTTTGGTAGGTTTTTATACCCATAACCAAATTTATTAGGTAGTCATCATGCCTTTTGTGATGATGCAAAAAAAAATAATCAGATTTTGTTAATTAACCTTATTTTGATAAAGCCTCTACAGTACTTACTCTTTCGAGAGTTTACTTGTTAACTGGCTACTTTTGTATGCAAAAACAGAGCAAAACTCATGTTTGAAGCTGTATTTTCTGCCAACTACTATGGTAATCTAATGAAACCTGATTATTTAGTCTTGCCTGAAAAAAAACCTGGAATGTAATTTTTCGTAAACAGATCTATCGTCTCTTCTTTTTCAGCTTTTTCAGCTTCTTCACTAATTCTCCTTTCTGACTAGTTGTTATTGAGGGTTTTGATCAGCTTTATTTCATTTTTTAAAATTAGCCTTTTATATTTTTCACCTTTCCTGAAAGCACCTTGAATTTATTTTCCTAGTCTGGCTAGTTCAGATCTACTTGTGCAGAAATGATAAGTATGTCCGATGCAAAGTCTAATTCTTGTAAACTTCAAGGCTTTGTAACTTAAATATTTCATTGATTCTGATGCCCATACATGCATTTCTGTAAGTTAAAAAAGTGGAATATCAAGAAATATGTCAAGAAAGCCAAAGAAAGTTGGTGGCCTGTATTTCCTACTGAAACAATGGGATATTAGTTGCATCTAAATAAATAGAGTCCTTAATTTATGGAGGAGTCAAGTATGGCAGTATAATTTGTTGAATTCAGGAGCTGTGTAATTTGTTGCCATATGCAGGCTTTCTGGCTAAGGTAATTTAAAGAAAAAATTATGTAGGATCTTCAAAACTAGTCTACACTTTTTATCTGAAACATTTCTTATAACACTATTTGCAACATCAAAGTTTTTAATGAGTTTCAAAAAATCTCTGATAGAAGTTGGAATCTATTTTGTTATATCATTGCTTCCAGAATTTTATAATTAGGTATTTTTCCCATTGCAAGTTTTTTTTTGTTTCATACTTGTATGTCTCCTAAACAGGACATGGCTAAAACATATCTGTTGTGTTTTTTCTCCTATTGTGATCTTTAATGTATGAAATGATCACTTAAATCTTAATTCCAATTACATACTGGAAACTTAAAGAATTATAGGAAATGAATGCTGGTAACCTGCTAGCACACCAAATATTTAATATTTCCTATTGCATACTTGAATGTATCTTTAGGGTAGGCATATCAGGTTGAAAAAATTAACCATTAATTAGCCATTAAAATACACCGAAGGGATATATTTCATTTCAATATTGGGTTATGAGCACATTGTCCATATTTCTGGGAAAGAATGTTTGATATGAATTTTTTGTTATATAATTTATCTGAATTTACATAGATGGAAAACTGTAGGCTGCTTCATTATTAAGACAGTTGACAGTTGGTTGCTCACCTCTATTATCTTTGTATTATAGAAGCAGCAAAAAACATTGCTCCTTAGCCAGGAGATTTTTTTCAGTCTTATGTTTTTTTTGCATAAAAGTTACAGACAGTCTTTACCTTATAATGAGCTTCAGGCCATCTACATGGTAGTCCTGGCCTCATGTACCGATGTCTGAAGCTGCCTTTTTGGCTGGAAAACTAATTAGACTTTCAGTTTGGATTCTGAAAGGCTGAAACTGGAGTATAATTCAAGATGGACTATTTTTTGTGTGTGAAAATATATCTAATTAGTTCAGCATTTTTTTTTCTCAAATAATTGCTCAGTTTGAGGTGGATTTTCAGAAGTCATTTGGGCAACTAGACAACTGAACGCGATCAGGGAAAAGTGGATTTGGTTAACATCAAATTGCAAGAGGCATAATGTAAGAAAAGCTGTGGAAAGTTTTTGTGCAAAATGATTTAACAATTTCAAGTGATCAGCTGTTTTACGTTACATTTGACATATTAAAAAGCTTGATTGTTATATACAGCAAAATATAAATAGCCTATGAGCTCATATATGCAACCAGGCAGGGAATTACTAGATAGAATTTCCTTTCTTTCTTTTGATATATTGTCTAGTACAGATACGCCCAAAGGATCACACCATTGTGGATTTGCTATGGGCCGATAAATTCTGTAGACTCTTTTTGCAAAGATATCTTCACATCTTAGGCTGCATTCACTGATATTATTAATCTCTATTTCATCGTCTTAAGCCAGCTATGTAGTAACAATTGTCCCAAAATTTGCTAAATTGCTTAGAAAATAAGGGCTGTTCCATACATTGCATCTCTCTTTTTCCAGTCTGTTCTAAGTTAGCCAAATTTTTTATTAGTTAATATCAAATAGCATATCATTTCTGGGCATCTGCTGTTTTCTTTTAAGAGTGGAGTTTATTTGCAAGAAGTATAGAGAGAGATAACTATATCATCTCCCACTTTTCCACCTAGCAAAACATTGAAGCTCTAGAAAAAAAGATGGGTAGATGGCCAAGTTCTATAACACACAATATGTTAGCATTCGTCGGCAGTGCTATTTGATGACTTCCGTTCTTCCTGTTAACAGTATTAACATACAGACCTCTTGCAATACACACCTTTAGACTGAAATGTTTTATAAATGCACCTTTATTTACTAGTATGATTTTAAAAGTGCACTAATGTTCAATACTATATATATATATATACCAGAACAATTTTGTTGTTGTTGTTATTGTTGGAGAAAATGGATAGGAAGGGTTGCCAGTTCCTTTCCAGCTTTTAATTTAATACCCAAGCCTTGTCACTCAGTATATGCAGTATTGTATGTACTGAGGCTGCTTACTGTCTTAATACATATAGATCCCCTTTTTTGTTTTTATGCATCTCCTTCAGCAGACTTGTTACCCTTCCTTTTTTCTATCCATTTATACATGCACAAGCAGCTCTGGAAAGGAATGTAGAGAGCAGGAACATTTAAAAAAAAACTGTGCCTTTCCTGCATTTCAGTGTTATGTGATAGAACTTTCTTTGATTGTTCTTTGGGTTGAGTGTATTTATCTTACGATCTCTGTCCTTCATCTATGTTACCTTCCCTTTGGATTGCACTAATGTGTCTTTCTTTATGTTATGAAATATTGCTGTTATTCATGTAGACTATGTTGACAGTTGGAATGCATTGTGCTGCCTTTAAAAAATTTAAAGCTGCTTTTTTTTCCACACTCTTGTATGTATCGGCTTGTTCTGCTGTAGATTTCACTTTATATTGAGGCAGATGTAGGAACCGCGGCACTACGGGAGAAAACCTGAGGGAATATTGCCTAGTGATTCTATTTGTATCACTGCTTTTATCATCTCGTGGTTAGAGATGAAGCTTTTGGAAGAGTTGATCAGTTTTAGGGGAGTACCGCTTTGAGGAAGCCAGCCTCGCTCCCATTAAGCCTCATTGCAAGAGCAACTGCATCCGGAACCAGTTTACAATTTGATCAGCATCATGAGTCTCAATTGTAGCTACCTGGAAGGTAGGATTTGGCCTTGACACACACACACACACCCCTCCCCGACTGCTGGCTTCTGTTTTTAAGCCATAAGAAACGGTGTACCTACATGTTCAAGTGAAAAGGAAGGAGTGCTTAGCATTGAGTGGTTTCAACAGGAGTCTGTTTCTGTTGTGAAACTTGACAGGGTCCTTCCATCTGCAGGGGGAAAGATGTAGCGACACAAAACTTAGAATGGGGTAGCTTGGACTGTGGCTGAAGAGAGATCTTTGGGAGTTCCAGCCTGGTTGCCATTTCAGATAAATTGATTGTGTCCTACATTAACATTCAGCATCATAGATAAGGAGTAAAACTAGTACTGAATAGTAAGGGTACCTCTGGCTAACTCTGTCTACCGGCCAGACTGGGGCAAAACGTAATAGTGGCTCAACAGTGAAGGGCTGGGAAAATGAGGCCAAAATGGAATGATTGTCCTCCAGCAACTTCAGACTCTGAAATAGAGTCAATTCCTGGTTGTGTTGATTCATATTTTTTTTTGGGGGGGGG
This sequence comes from Oxyrhabdium leporinum, assembly GCA_032468155.1. NCBI lineage: Eukaryota > Metazoa > Chordata > Lepidosauria > Squamata > Cyclocoridae > Oxyrhabdium > Oxyrhabdium leporinum. The sequence continues at coordinate 393,481 of JANHFL010005490.1, forward strand.
TGAGGGGGGCGCTATGATTTATGACACTTAATTCATTTTTTCCCCAGATAAAGTTTACTACTGGAAATACTGAGTTGTTGCAGGTACATAGACAATACTAGGAAAAGATGCTTGGCTGGACCTGGCAGTTGAGAAGTCAGTTCTGGAAATTTGGCTTTCAACATTGTCAGTCTTCTGAGTTGTTTTGGTAGCAGTGCCATAAAAATGAAATTATCATTGTCTCACAATAGAGTGGCCTTCCTTATTTTGATACCTCCAATTACAAAACCACATGTCCTGTTACCTTGGTTCCCCTGCATATTCTCGTCTGTACTGTGTTAGCTCCTAGGATGGATTTGCTTTGTAGTTGTTTGGTGAGTTGCTTGGTGTTTTGACCTGATCTTAAAATATGTGCTTGCGGTTGGGAGCTTTTTTATATCATGCCTAATTTTTTTATTTTTTTCCACCTACAGAAACCCTTTAGTACATCAGATAAGGGGAAAGAATATGAATTTTGCTTTTAACCTCCATTAGGCAACGTTGCCTGTCTACTTGCAATGATTTGGGCTTTCTTTAACATTAATATCATGATGCAGCTGCCACTTTTTGAGATCCTAAGCATGTGTTCGACCTATCTGTGTGTTTCAATGACAACTTGTTTGACTGTCCTGAGCTACCAAAATTACTTGTTTGTCACATTGCCAATAAAATGTATTTTCCCCCTGTAAGAATGAACTTCTAGGTTTACTAGATATTAATTTCCCCCAAAGTATGATTTCTCACCATACTGCCATTGTAGTGATTTTAAAAACCTATCTGTATATAAACAAGATAATAAGGGTTGTAAGTTCAGATAACTTTTGGGGGGGGAAGGAGATCAGGATGTTTCCCCTCGGTCCGGAACATGCTTCCAAGGCTACAAAACCAGTGTACAGTTGTTAAACAAGTTGTAAATAAAGGCTTCTATAAAATGTGTGATGCTTTTTTATTACATGAGAACATCTATCTTGTCACAACTAGAAGTCTTCTTATTTTTCTTCAGAAGAGGGAATTGAGATAGTCACTTGCCCAGAACTGCTTAGTTTTCAGTATGGAATATGAATTCCTGTCTTCTTTGGTTAAGTTAAATATGCTATCCAGTGTACTTGTGTCAGAAGGTGTTGTTGGATCCACTTTAAGGACCGCTGTTGTAGTCAACAAAAGCAACTCTTAGAACTTACGTACAGGAATCTAAAGCCTACTCACAGAAGCTCTTATAGGGATTAAAGCAGATTTCTTTAAAAAAATGTATGAAAAAATACAGAGGAGCAAAGAAATGAGTAGGCTTTTATATTCCCTAGGATTTCTAATCATTTGGTGCAGCTTTGTTCATAACATTTCCAGGGCTCCCCATCTACTTCAATGGTAGGGAATGAAAGTCTCGGTGGTGGAAGAAAGCCGGCGATAAGTCTTTAAGGGTGGCAAAGTATTGGGCTTCCCTCACTTTCTCAGCTGCCTTTAAAGCAGCCTGCCGTAAGCCTTTGCTGTCTTCTCCCAAGGGTGCTTTTTCAAGAGGCAACTGGACTTTCAGCAAGTCCAGTT
>JANHFL010005490.1:395140-407685 GCA_032468155.1 Oxyrhabdium leporinum
GATAGATAGATAGATAGATAGATAGATAGATAGATAGATAGATAGATAGATAGATAGATAGATAGATAGATAGGGATGTCTTAATTTTTTGGGAATAGAAATATCCTTGACATTATCCAACTGAAAATTTGTAGCAGCTAAAGGACCCGGCCCATTTTCATCATATTCTGCACCTTTAGGTTTTTGGATTTGTTTCCATTACAGTATATGGATAGAACTTACACAATCCACCATATACAGGTAGTCCTTGACTTACGACCACAACTGAGCACAAAATTTATGTGTCTAAGTGAGAATTTGTTGAGTTTGCCCCATTTTAAGACATTTCTTGCCACGGTTCAGTGAATCGCTGTAGTTGGTAAGTTAGTAACCTGGTTAAGTGACTCTGGCTTCCCCATTGACTTTGCATGTCAGAAGTTTGTAAAAGGTGACCACATGACCCCAAAACGTTGCAACAGTCATAAATATGAACCAGTTGCCAAGCATCTGAATGTTGATCACATGATCATGGGGATGCTGCAAAGGTGGTAACCCCGAAATAAGTTCACATCACCTTTTTCAGTGCCATTGTAACTTTGGTCACTAAATAAACTAATTGTAAGTCGAGGACTACCTGCACAGGTTTAATCCAGCTGCTAAATATGAGGGAAGTTTAAAATGTTTATAATGGTTGCACATTAATTAATCAAAACTAATTTCTGATTTCAAGTGCTCATTCCAACTCTCCTTACCAAGTCATGAAATTACCAGTGCAAATCCATGTCAAAAAGCACTTTTGTTCCAAAAAAAAGCTGGATGCTGACAGAATACAGGAAGGAATGCCTAGGCCACAGTCTCTGCTTGGTGGGGTGCCACAAGGCCTGGTACTCATCTCCTGTTTCTAATATCAACACGAACACCAGTTGCTTTTGGTGAGATGCGAGGTTATACAAATCTGATTAATAAACAAACATGAAGTCTCTGGGTGAGGTATCAGTATGATAGCTTTTCGTCTCCACAGTAGGCTATTTGATGCCATGGAAGAATCATTCTCGGGTTATAGGGGGTATGATGGGGAACAACAGGCTTCAATGCGATCTAAGCAAAATGGAGTAACTCTTAGGTTTTAGGAAAAGCCCCTCCCCTCCCCAATCTCTGTAGACCAATTCCTGGACCAGGAGGCCCTGCTTAGTCACACATGCCTTGGTCACTTCCCAATTAGACTACTACAACATGCTCTACATGGAGCTGCCTTTAACAGTATTTGAAAGCTTCGGCTGGTGCAAAATGCAGTGGTGTGGGAAACTACGGATGCATCTTTTAAAGTATTGGATCTAAATTATTGGAACAGCACTATACAACCACAAAATATAGCTAAGATTTTCCTCTATTTTCCATACGTATGCAGTAAATCATCCAGTTAAACATGTTGCTTTAGTGAGATGCTGTTCTTGCTGCTGCTGCTGCTGTTGTGAGAAATACAAAACAAAAACTTGTTTGGTTGTAACTGAATCCTGTTGAAAACCACCATGTGGAAGGAGTTTAATTATGATCTCTCTTCTGCCAATAAGCTAAAAATTGAAGCTGACTTTTGGAAAATGCTGCTTGCATTAAATGAAAAAAAATGGTCTTTTGATTTTAATTCCTAGGTTTTATCTGATGCAGATTAACATTTCTGAATCTTTTTGTAAATCGAATGATTATACAAACTGAAAAGTCATACTAATTTTGAAAACCTTGTTCTGGTTAAGATTTTAAATCAATTAAGTCTTTTTACTGTCAAATATCAGTCTGAAATGAGGCAACTGACAATATTTTACTGAATTGTCAAAAAGACAAACAGAACCAACCAAATTCATGGAAGACAACAGAACCAACAAAAGATCCAATATGTAATCTAAGAATGAGTTAAATGTATTCCTAATAATTAAAAAAGAGAAACTCAGCTTTTTCATAGCTTTTGTCAACTGAGAATATGAGAATTTCACTTGTCCAACTTCTGAACAGCAAACTGCAATTAAAAAAACCTAATAACCAACCTGATAAAGTCAGATCTTTTGTCTTGTAACTCTAGAACAGGGCTGTCAAACTCCTGGCCTGCGGGCCAAATGTGTCACATGCTGACCATGCCCATGCCCATTTTAGCCAAGAGGGAAAAAAAGTCCGCTGGTCTAGAACTTGTTGAATGGCTCTTTCAGCCTATTCAAATTAAGAGTATCCAGTTCGTTTTAGAGTATACGCTTTCAGTGCCATTAATCTGTCCATTCATGATTTTGAAGTTAGACAATATTGATTGATGGCTTTTTAATTATAGCTCATTTCTGGAAATGCTCCGTTACCTTAGGTTGATACTTAAGGACTTTACTTACATATTTATTTTTATCCCACCTGAATTATTTTTCTAAATAACTCAAGGTGGCAAACATATAATATTCCTTCCTATTTTTCCCACAACTACTACTTTGTGAGGTGGGTTGCTTCATATTCCAAGATTTCCAATAAGATTCAATTTTATGCTACTTTTGTGAAGCTTTTTAAGAAACTGATGTTGACAGCATTCCAAAACAGGATACTAACTTATTTACAAAATTACATGAGATAAAAGCCCCATAATATTTGAAAGTCCCTGGCCACTTAAGCTCCTACAACTTGGAAAAACTTTAAATAAGCATATGGTTTTAATGGAGCATCGTAATTTCAGTTTATCTAGTGAAATAATGAAACATTTTTTGTCACAACAGAACACCACATCCTCTATAGTCAGCAAGCAAGCCTCAACAAATCATGTAGAGTCTTCTTATGTATTTTCAGTCTGTGACCAAAGTTTAAAATGAAGTTGTGTGTTCAGGGAGAGCAAGAGTGAGAGAACCAAGACTTTCTCCTGTGTAAACCTCCATAAAACGTCATAGTAGAGGCCTGCCAAGAATCAATTTGCTTTGATAACAGAGCAACATCAAAGAATCAACTGAACAAACAGTCTTGAAAATGCTTTATTGAACTGTGGGTCTTACTGTAATGTGCAGGTGTGTTTGAAAAGACTACAGCTTGAAAACTGGTTTTTAAAATCCTCAACAGTTTTTTTTTTTGTTAAAAAAACCCTACCGGGTTAAACACCCAAGTTAATCAGAGGGCAGCTATAGAATTCCCCCCTTAGAACATTCAGTTTCAAAGAATAAAGAGAAAAAACAAATCTAGTACTGTATTTTATAAAGAAATAATTGGAGTCAAAACTGACAGCTGTCAATAGATTTTACCATTTTAAGAGTAGCATCCATGTCAAGACTATCCTGCTATTTGAATCTGATTTTTTTTATTTCATTTTAAAAAGCTTGTAACGTGGCAGAAGTGGAAGAATATACAGGCAAACGAGGGGTGAAGAAAGTGAGAGAACCAGGCAGAAACATGATTGTGGTCTAAGCCTAGTTTAGATTTAACCAGAAGCGGTGTGCAATTTTGTCTTTATTGTCTAACTTTACATTCCCTTTCCCACAGCCCCACCCTCCACCCATCCCAAACCACAATACCCCAACCTGTCCCTGCCTCGGGGTTATTATGAAAGTCTATGCACAAAACACTGTACATTTTATACATACAGGATTAATAGTATAGGCATGTAGGTGGCATGATTCCATTAAAAAGGCTTTTTTTTAAAAAATAAAAATGTTTTATGCCAGAAAAAAAATAATGAAGAAATAATAAATTAAAAGGTGCTGGAATTAGCATTAAGAATGCAGTTGCAATATATTGACAAAAGTCTGGGAATCATCTTAAGCTCTCCTGATACTGACAAGTCTCTGCAACTAGGAAGCAAATACATAAATAACTAGGCATATGACCAAGACGGTGAACGTTTTAAAAGAAGACAATTATGATCCAGGTTAACTTTTACTTTAAGACAGTGAATAAATGAACCATCTACACCTGAATAAAACATGTGTCAACAGTTTGATTTTTTTTTAAAAAACAAAAACAAAACCAAACATTAAAAAGAAGGGGAAAAACCCTTTAAACAAAGCTGAACAAGTATGCCGATTCCAAGGTACACAAAAGTTCCTGTTGCCAAATTGGCAGAGGTCTTACTTTTGTGTTTCCTGGTGCTGCATAAAAACCACGCTGATTTATTCCATACGTTTAAGTTTGATGGTTAAGAGAGGGCAACATTAAAAGACACACTGAGCAAAATGCCACACCCTGAAAAACAACAAGCGGTCCCACTGCAGAGCTTGCGTGATGTGCCAACAGCACACGAAAAAAAGGTGGTTCCGATACACATTATTCAAAAGCTACTTGATGGTCACACGTCACTAAATGAGCACTAACGTCTTCGTCTTGTAACCTTTGAATAATAGGAAAGCTTTGGGGTAGGGAGTTGTTTGTAGTTTTACTCCTTGTATTTAAAAGTGTTTTTTTAAATGACAAGGTCACTAAAACTCATGCACGCTGCAAAAAACCTCATGCAGTAAAGGTAAACCATCCAAGCAGTTTTTATTCATTAATATTCATAAATACACACAGCAGCTTCATTAGAGATTTCTTTTTTTTTTCCTCTTCAGTTTGAATGTGGAGTATTAGGAGAGCCTTTTGCATGTCAAAAGTACAGAGCACAGAGGATTCCCCTCTGCACTGAAACCTACATTTACCTGCTAGAAGTAAAAATTATTTTAAGTGGAAATGATTATCATATATATCTTTTTCTCTCTTCCTTTGAATGTACACAATGTAACAAGAGTGACAGACCTGAAATTACAATCACCAAAACAAACCCAAGATAGTTGTTGTCCACTTTCATTGGCAAATACAGCACAGAGGACATTGTCTGCGAAGTGGGATGTCATCAAAGAGGAGGTGGAGGAGGCTCATTTCCTTTATTACTCTCTTTTAAATTTAGATTTTCTAAAGCAACATCTAAAGGCATAATATCTACACAGCCCATAGCACCAAAATCGGCAACTTCCCCACGTTCATCCTCATCAGAGGATGAGCTTTCTTCCCGCATCAAAGTGGACAACAGAAGCTCTTGAACAAACAGGCTGCGGTCAGCCCGCTCACTCTCCATTGACTGACGCTCTACTTCAGACATCTTGGGATCATTCAACCTGTATAAAAGATGGAACAGGGTATAGCTGAAGAGGATCGTGTTTGTTTCGTTGTAGGACCAATAACTCGAAAAATCCACGTAAGGCTCTGGGGATGTTAGAATTATAATAGTTTTGCATTTAATATGTAAGTCAATAAGCTACCTGGAATTGCTGATCCAATATGGGCAGCCATACAAGTCTTTTAAATAAATTATGGGGGATGGGGATAGGGAACAAAAAACAAATCTAAAGTTTATCTCCAGGCCTCGCTTGCATATTGTTTCCATAAAGGAAAGGGAAAGGGAGCAATAGTTACTTGTTGCTTATGGCCAGAGCTTCTACGTTTGATCCTGTAAGCTCACTACTGCTCAACAATTATGGTGCTAAGAGTTGAGGAAGAGCTGGAGAAGATGTATTGTTTTTAGCAAGGAGGGCAGACTCTTTCCTTGTTACACTTTAGTACTCTGCTTACATTTCCTTAGTTTTTTTTTTCCTTTCAAAAGTCAGTTTTAAGATATTTGTTTTGGTTTTCTTCTACTTGAGGAAGGTAATCTTTCTATGATCTGAGATGATCTAACCTTTCAGGCTGCTGGGTAGAATCACAGCTGGTCCACTATCTCTGGGACTCCTTTCTTATAGAGATGCTTATGGTTTAATTGCTTTTTAAAAATAGTTTGCATATACATTTATTCCAGACTGCATATAGTACTTAAAGAATATTCAACTGAATGTTTTTTTGTTAAACACAATAAAATACAATTAAAGCTTGCAAATCATCTTGCATCCTGAAAAATAACAGATAAAGAGGTCAGGGGGGAAATGCTGGATTATTCAAGTTCCAATTCAAGCATGGAACTCCCAGGTAAATTTAGTTTAGGTGACTCATTCCTGCTCAATCCAAGTCAAGTCACAGAGTGACTATTGTGGGGCTGAAGACATCCCACCAGGAACCTATGCATCATAGGTTCCTTGAAGGAATGTGAGATACAATAATGCAAATAAAAGAGGTGTGAGCACCTTAAAGAGTACACAAGCCTTTACAACTAGAATTCACTGTGGCATTATACACACGCATATAAACACAAATTTGAAGAAGAAGAAAAATCAGAAACACTCAGATTACATCCAATATGTATAGTGGGGGTTAACTGAAATGTATTGAGAAGTATCATTACTTCAATTACTTTGAGACTGAATAGAGACAATGGTTATTCTTTGTGGTCTCTGTGCATCACTCATGGGTTTGTGCCTGCACAAAGCATCAACCTGGAAAGTTCCCCAGCTGAGCTTTTGGTGAAAATGCTGCTTCCTTCTTGCTTTGTACCCTGGCCTTGGCTAAACTCCATTAGTCCTTTCTAACTGCTGCTTTGGCACCAATTAAGAGAGGTGTTCTCTCATCTTTCTGATTCCAAACCAGCTTATTTTCATTTATTTTTATTTCCTTTTAGATCCCTTCTCTATTCTCCTATCCTTCTTCTATCTCATTGTCCTATCCATTTTTCTCAGCACGCTTGCTCACTTAGGAAAAGCCAGTTAGATCTCATCTATTCTTTCCAAACGATCATATAAACTCTCCCCTATATATATATTCCCACTGCTTATTGTTCTGAAGAGGACAAATATTTGTCCGAAGTATCAGCAATGTATGTTTCCTACCTTTCAGGAATTCTGAAATCCATGATTCCAATTGAGAGATTCTCTTTGGGAGCACATATTGTGGCTACATTTCTAATCAAATAATCTAGTGCAGGGGTGTCAAACTTGTGGCATGCGGGCCAGATGTGTCACGCACTGGCCACGCCCAGTTTAGCGAAGGGGGAAAAAGTCACGATACGTCACTTGACAACTTCGTGATGATGCAGGCTTAACACCCCTGATCTAATGGCCAACATCTGGCCTCTACAGTTGCAGTCTTGAAATACCAAACCTATTGGAAGTATTGGAGGTTTCCACTGTTTTCTTGCCAGCAACGTTATCATCTTCAATTCTGAGACTGCGTTTTCTTGAATCAATATCAATTACAGTTGCCTCTGAAACATGGTTGATCCATCTCTGCTCTAGTTAGTAAAATATTAAAAATGTTTTGTTTTTTTAAATCGGGATTCAAAATCTACTTCTTAGGAATTTCTTACCCGTCCCTTAGCAATTATTATCTTATTGGCTGCTGGCATTATTTTGTTATCAGCTGACAAACTTACCTGCTCCATCAGCTGTTCATGGTCACTTCACCAGAGCTACAGCAACTTCTGACTGCATTTGCTTGAGGAGGGCCTCTTCCCAACATATGTGGAGTTGCTGGCTTGTCCACACCTTCCATGTTTGTGAAACATTATCAGCTAGATATCCAAGTCAGAGCAGATGCTTATAGTTTTGTTTTATTTTAACATAATGCAATCTGCCCCTCCTCCTAAAGCTGTACAAAGCTACCGTTAAGTTTGCTAACAGATAACAGCAAACTGTGTTGCTTTAACTGTAGCTCTTCCACTGATCATCTCCATATTCCTAGAACCCATCAGCCTATACCACTGTAGATACCTCTATCATCACCGAATGTGCCAGCAGTGGAAATCTGGGAACTGAAGGAATTTAGCAAAGCCAAGGACTGTAAATACACATGGGGTGGGCAACAGTGTTCTGCCTAGAAGCTCAGATTAAAAGGTTTCCCAAAATTCTTTGCATGGAGCAAAGCCATACATGTGAAAGTACAGATGACCACTGAACAGAACAAGAGTCTTGTTTCTTATTAAGTAAGAGCTCTGACTTCATCATCATTGTGACCATCCTGGGATTGTTTTCATATACATGGGCCCAACAAGAATTACAGATCACATCTTGACTTGGTTTGAAAGTCAGAACAGATTGGGAGTGAGATGCTGGCAGTGGGGAGAAGGTAATGTGACATTCTCCGTTATCACTTCCCTACTGAAGTTTGAGTTGAGGCCAAATCCTGTAGAAGCAGTGGATCCATTTGGGTGATCTGAGCCAGATACTCAGGAAATCCTGAAAGCTCTGAGGATTTTCTAGATGATGTGATCGGTGATTCTGTTGAGGCCGAAGAAAACAAAGAGGGACTACTAACACAATTGCTTCTGAGCACCTACTGCTGTTATACTAGATGGAATCCCTTTGGGTTTGGGGAGAACTTCGGGTAATATTTCCTAATAACATAAGTGATATAAGCATTATTAAGTAATATGATTGGGCACAAGATAAAGAGTCACTTTAAAATAAATAGGTAAAGAGGTCCCAATAGTTCTACTTGAAAATTTAAGATGATAGGTTTGTGTTGTAATTCTACATATTACATTAGCACCTCCAGCTGATATTCTTTCATTGAAAAATACTTTTAGATTAATAGTAATAATGTTTAAAAAGGAAACATTTTCCTATTTGCTTCTTTATGATGTCATTTGTGGTATTACATTTGATTCTACATATTTTTTACTGTTTGCCTACAAAAAAAATTAGGTATTGCTGACTGGTGGTAGCATTTGGGCTTCTGATGCTCTTAAATCATGTAAAGTTGCTGTCCAAATAGATAAAGGACAGCTTTCACATACAGATTTGCTGAAGAACATGATGCGTTCTATACAGATTATGACTGTATCATTGTGTTTGTATATAAATTTTTAGAGTGCCTATCTACATCTAAGCCATTAGTTTTCACATGCTTTTTTTAACAGGTAGTCCTCGCTTAACAACTGCAACTGAGCCCAGAAGTGACCTGTCATTAAGAAGTAAGGACTATCTCTACTATTATTTGACTCAACTATTTAAAATAGTTCTCTACACACACATATGTGCACATATTGAAATTTACTAATCCATGAAGTTTAAAGTTGTTTTAAAGTTTAGAGTTTAAAGTGTATTTTTATATATACACACGTTGTTCTTTTCCTTTTTCTAGATTGTTTAAAAAATAAGACATAATATGACTCCAAAACTTATTATAAGTTGATGCTAATAAAGATCAAAGAACGTAACAATTCTTTAAAAACATGCTACAGAAAACAAATTATTCATGTTTGCTTGTAATAATATATCCATGAGATAAATTATTCCTGCGTTTGTGTGTGGGCTTATTTGGTAAATTTTTATCAATAAAAACTACACACCCACAAAACCAAATTGAATGAAATGTAAAGTTCAGCTCCACACAACTGCCAAACCTTTCATATATAAACAGTCTTCAGACTGTTGAGCACTTTTTAAGGCACACGTTCTCAGCTTCCAGAGTTCGATTTTAGTTGAAGACACTTGCTACTCTCTGGAATTTAAGCATACAGTATCTCCCCAATACACGCAATTAGTCATGGGAAAAGCACACTCTCAATGTTAGCTGGATATTCCATGTTGAATGCAAACCAAGCTTGGGGGGGGAGGGGGAGAAAGGATAACATCACAATATACAATGGCAGCTTTGAATGCATGGAGCAAAAAAACAGAACAGTCATGGTCATTTCACTAGAATGCATTACCTGGTAAGGAGAAATTGAGAGTTCTGGATAGCCTGCTGATTATTTTCTGCATTAGACGTGTTGGTTGTTGCTGTAGATTGTGTAACAGTGGTGGTGACACTGCTAGTATTCGTACGCCTCGTTGCATTGCGTGCAGTCTCCAGTTGTTGCCTTGCTGCCTGTGCATGTTGTCTTTCTAACTGCAGCTGCATCTGCAGCTGCTGTAACTGAGACGCCGAAGGACCAGAGGAATTGAGCTGTCCCCCTGCAGAACGCCTTACACCGGATAACTGAGATAAAAGCTCTGCAAACAAGAAAAGAGAAGAGAGACTAAAATCTATTCTAACAAAACCATAGCCATGGCCAGTACCCAGAAAACTCCTTTCCAGTAACTTTGGATTTTACTGCCACTGTATGAAATAATCCTAACTACTGACAACCTCTAAGATATGGGCACTCTTGGTAAATGATAATTTCAACTAACAATATTGAACAATATTGTTAACAATATTGAACAGGACTGTCTCACACAGGCCGGACAAGGAATAATGGATGGAAACTGATCAAGGAGATTCAACCTAGAAATAAGGAAGAATTTTCTGACAGTGAGAGCAATCAACCAATGGAACAGAAGTTGCCTTCAGAAGTTGTGGGAGCTTCATCACTGGAAACTTTCAAGAAGAGACTGGACTGCCATCTATCAGAAATGGTATAGGGTCTCCTGCTTGGATGGGTGTGTTGGACTAGATGACCTACAAGGTCCCTTCCAACTTGGTTATTCTGTTCTGAATAGCTGTTTGTGCACTGCACCACTATCTATGTCCCCCAAGGATAAGTGTTTTGCCCACTATTATTGAATCTATCCACTCTGGTATTCTGCCTACCTTAGCATAATAATTCACACAGTGTTGATATTCTGCTGTTGGTCACCTAAGGTCTTTCAGCATTGGGAAAGTGGGAAAAAAAACAACTAGCAGCAGTGTGGGTTTTCTTAAACTGGCCTGAAGTAAGAATCTTTCACCTCCCCTCTCCCAATTTCTTAGTATACAAAGGATGCTAACGATAAAAAGCAAACAAACAAAAACAAAGCCCAAATGTTTGTTTTAGCCAACAGCTGTTTCAAAATAATATTGCAAAATATATTGATGATGACTTCTTCTAAACCAGCAAATCCTCTGTCTAAAGGCAGATACAAAGCATGAAATAAACATTGCAACGTTGGGGTGCTTGGCATTTCATTCCAGATACTGGGCAGGAGCTGGCAGAGAGAAAGTAAATAAGAAAAAGAGACCTTAACTATATCACGGCAAAAAGAGAAAATATAGGAGGGATTTGCATTAAAGCAAAGCAACATTATTATTATTATTTTACCGCTGCAATGAAACCCCCACGTCGTCCCGTCTTGCTTTATAATGTTTATAAACCGGGGGGAGGGGGGGAAATTATTTTAGGCTGGTGATATTTGGGAACACTAATCACATTTTGACAATTCTGCTGTTTCTGTGGAAAGTGTCAACATATTGGCATTCGACAGAGATGATGTAAATATTTAGAATGTGTGTTTTTCCCCCCCCTGTTGTGTAAAAAATAAATAAATAAATCTGTGACTTGGAATAGAGAGTGTGCTAGAAATTAACGGGGAACCAAAAATTACAATGCTAGGAAAGTCCAAAACAAAACCCACCACATTTGTTACAGGAAATACTGTAAAGTTTTCATCTGTTACCAAGAGAAAATATAGGAGGGGTTGCTTGACTAGCAGATCGTCAAGGACCAACATTTTCAACGTTCCTTGGTGTCCTTCTTCTCCACTTCTGTCCAGTTTACTGAAGTGTTTCATGCTTATCTGAAAGAATTCTAAATATAGATTCAAACATAACCAAGCTTACAATAGAGTGAAGGATGCAGGTTGAAGGACCAATGCGGCGTTATTCTTCAATGATCAAGATGAGGTACTAAAGGCTTGATGGACAAAGAGCTTGAAAGGAAATTTGGCACTTTGTTATTACATACCATATTTTTCACACTATAAGACGCACTCCCCTCCCTCCCAAAAGTGGGAGGAAATGTCTGTGCGTGTTATAAAGCGAATATTGCAGTGGGAGGGGGGGGGAATGGTGCGGCGCTGGTGGCAGGGAATGCTGGAGCCTTTGTTGCCAAGCAGATGATTGGCAGTTGGACTGGCCTCCTGGAATAGTGCCAATCAGCTGTTCTAGGCGGCGGGGATCGCCACCACTGCCTCCGCCTACCTCCACCCATCGCCGCCCATTTGCCACCACCCATTTGCCACTGCCGCCTGTTCGACATTGCCTGGTTGCCGCCTCCCGTTTGCCACGGCCCATCGTCGATGGGCGGCGAATGGAGGCAGCGAATGGGCAGAGGTGAACGGGCGGTGGCAAGCAGTGGCGATCGGCGGCAGCGGCAAACGGACGGTAGTGATCGGGCAGCGATAAGTGGTGATCCCCGCTGCCTAGAACAGCTGATTGGCAGTATTCTGGGAGGCCGATCCAACCGCCAATCAGCTGCTCGGCAGCGAAGGCTCCAGAATTCCCTGGCGGTGGCAGCAGCTCAGCTCAGTTGACCGGTGGTGGGCACAATGGAGTGGAAACCTGACGAGCCATGTGCTGGGGTGCGATAACATGCTGAAGCTAACCAGGCTGTTTGCTGTTTGCTGCAAGGACACTAGCCAGATGAATACTGGGTGGAGGCTGGAAGGCAGAGAGAGATCTTTTTTTTCCTTGTTTTGCTCCTCTAAAGCTAATATGCGTCCTATAGTCCAGAGTGTCTTATAGTGCAAAAAATACGGTAGATGTTAACAGCAGTGAGAATCTTATACACACACAGATGGCAATGGAGCTGCCTATGGAGATTTTCAGTCATCCAGGTCATGGTTGTCCCAAAAGTGATTTTTCCAAGAGGCAAGTAGATTTTTTGGGGGGTTTTCTTTGAAGATGTTTTGCTTCTCGTCCAAGAAGCTTCTTCAGCTCAAGAAGCTTGAAGAAGAGCTGAAGAAGCTTCTTGGAGGAGAAGC
>JANHFL010005490.1:413786-424030 GCA_032468155.1 Oxyrhabdium leporinum
CCCCCCCCCATCCTTGGAGAACCTGCCCCCCCACCCCGGTTTCCTGGAATTCCAGTCTCTTCCTGTTTAATGACTGATATGATCCTGGGATTATGACAGCGACCAGGACAGTCATCGCTAAGCGATGCAATTACGTGACATTCCATTGTGTGACAGCATCCCTTCATGGTGGAAATTCTGGTCCCCATTGTAAAACTCTTCTTAAAATAACCTGGGCTTATATAAAATTCTAAATTCAAATCTAAGTGGAATTGTTTGCTATTCCCCCTGACAAATGTCACACTGAAAATAACATATGCCACCAGTGGACACTCTGTGCCTTGAAAACCTTCTGCAATATTAAATCATATTTTTACAGACCACAAAACTTCTCCAAATCTCCAAATAATCTTTTTCATTATTCATTTCCTGGATGTGCAACATGACTACTCTCTATGAGAGAATTAATATATGTGAGCTCTTACTAGCTATGTGGCCAAAAAACTTCCTAACCATGATGGCTTTCATGTATCAGCTATATATTGATGGCCTGATCTTATAAATATTAAGACTGCATATCCACAATTGAAATAACTATATGAGCCCAGGTGGATATTTCCCATTACTTAATTGTGCTAAAGGAGCCTCTTAGCAAAATATTAAACCACAGTTAAGGAACAACAATTCTGATCAACTAAAATTTTAAACTGGCAATACAGATAGTTCTTAAATTATAACTACATTTGGGACCAGAATTTCCATTGCTAAGCACGGCAGTTGTTAAGTGAGTTATACCCAATTTTGTAACCATTTTTGCCACAGTTGTTAAGTGAGTCACGTGAACATTAAGGAAACCCAGCTTCCACTATTGTCTTTGCTTGTTGGAAGCTGGCTGAGAAGGTCATCAATTGCAATCACATGACACCAGGATGCTGCAACTACCTTAAATACATGCTGTTTGCCAAGCAACTGATTTTTGATCATGTGACCACCGGGAAGTCACTTTTCCAGTGCTGTTGTAATTTTAAACAGTTGCTAAATGAATGGTTGTAAGTTGAGGGCTATCTGTATTATTTGCTATTATCAAGGTACAGTTATCGACATGGCTACTTTTAGCAGGGAAGAAGCACTGACTGCCTTTCCACAAAACAAGCATTATTCCAATAACACTTTATTGAAAATCATTCTTGCAGATTAATCATGGTTTGCCACCAGATCTTCATTTGTTTTACCAGTACCTGAATAAAATTCATACAGCATATATATACATATATATGACACATTGTATCTTATCAGATTTACATTAAGTAGGTCATCTAAGCCTCCTTACACCCAATCCCGTAGTTAAGATTCATTGTAACAACCAGAGTCAGGAATCTTGGCTTATAAAATCGTTATTCTGTGTGCTACCCAAGTTATGAAATTAAAACAAATACTATCACTTCCTGCTGCTGGACATTAGGTTAGGTATTAGGAACCAATCCCCCCCAAAAAATCTATCTTTGCCCAGTTTTTCCACTGCTCCCAGTTCTGATTAGCCATCTCCCTCCAACTCACCCATGTACAATGGCTCTATTCTCAATCAGGCCATCTGCCTATTTTTATTTTTTTACAATCCCCTGCTGGTCAACCATGTTTCTGGCGTATCACAGGTGGTGAGAAACAAAATAGATGGAAATCATTATCAAGAGCGGTCTCTCTGAATCAGTGCCTGGGTGTCTCATGATTAGCCAGGGCGTACTGTGCACAAATATCTAATGATAGGCTAGTGTTAATACACCATCATAAAAAAAGTAAATTGTGGTTTCAAGCTACATTGTTTTGGCAAATAATAAATTAAGATTTGATTTTGCTATAGCTTCATAGATGCTAAGTCAAAAACAGCCAATTATTTTTCTACCTGCCCACAGATTAAATCTTTTCACCATATTGAAAAGCATTCACAAAGTGCCTATTAGAAAGATTGAAGTTAGAAAGAGACGGGCTTTTTAAAAAAATTACAATTGGCCTTCCTTCCAGAACTAATTTGACAATTTCCCAATTTAACAGAAATGCGACATTTTGGCCTTCCCAGAAACGATCAAAGGCAGAACATTAAGCTTCCTATCTTTCCCATCGCTAACATTTATTGAATGTGCTGAACTGACAACCATAGCGTGAATTACAACAAACACCTTAGGTAAGTATATTAATAGTAGTATAAACTATGATACCTGTATAATAGTAAGGTAACAGCTCTCTTTATAGACAGCATGCGAAAGAGATGCTGGTATGACTGGAGCACTGAACTAAAGTCTAGAGGACAGAAGGCATGTCCTCTATCCATATTTTTCAAAATTCAGCAAAGATATTCTTCTTCTTAAAAAGTCCTTAAAAGTATAAAGAAGCTGGACATAACTAAAACTTTGCCGTATAACACACCTAATGACTTTTAAAATTTGCCTTTGGCTCATACAGGGCCAGGATCCAAACTGCCACAAACCTCCTTTCACATATAGTGAAGAGAAAGTGGCTGATAGAAATGAGAAACACCCAAGCTAGGCAGACACAGCTCCTGTATTATAATAGAAGCATTGTACATGAACTGCACCGTGACACTTACGGTTATGAGCTGCACTGAAAGAACAACAAAACAAAACAAAACAAATTCTTTTGGAGTTGAGGAAGTGTGCTGGACAAAGGCAGATTTCAATATAAAGTTAGATGAAAAATTAAATGACTGAGACAACAGCATGAATCGCTCCACCAAAACCATGTCAATCAGCTGCGATGAGATGCCCAAAAGGTTACCCATTATCAATTACAGCCTCTTCCTTGATATGTTGGTTGATGGCATAATACCAGCCCTTAGGAAAATGCAGCCAACTCCTGGCAGGCTGCCCAGGGCTCAACGGGTATGTTCAATTATTCCTTCATTGACTCGGCCAGGTAATATGCTATGACTGGCTGAATGTCATTCTGGCAGATGGTCTGGTTGCATTTCTTTTCCGTAACTGTGCCTGAGTTCTGCTCCACAATCTCAGTACCTTTAGCCAAGTCGCCTTCTGAAGGAAATCTGGGTTGCTGCTAGAAACACCTTTCTGCCTCCTCCCTTCTAAACTTTGGTTTCTTTATTTGTCCTTTATTTTCTTTACAAACACGGTTTACCACCTCAACTTTGTATTTTTTCTGATATTTTTTGGACTATCTGCTCTGTAGTAATATGAAATCTAGAAGGGTTTTCCTTTACAGGAACGGTGGGCATGTGATTACAAATTGTTTCAGATAAATTCTACACAGTAGCTGGATTAGATGTTATTACAAAGGACTGGAAATAATTTTAAAAATATAATTATGAATCCAGTTATGTAAAATCTAGTTATGTAAAATCAAGGTGGAATTAACAAAGTAATTCCAGTAACAAAGAGTTTGTATACTCAATGGTTAAAGAACAGAACTAGAAGTTGATAAACATGAGTAGTAGTCCTGTCTTAAGCACGAACCAAATGGGCAACTTTAACCCATCGCTCTGTCTCAGGCCTAGAAAGGAGGCAGTAAAAAAACACTTCCAAAAATGTAGTTTCCAGGAGTTGAAACTGACTATTAAAAAAAAAAAAGTCCTACCATTAAAGGAAAAAGCAATAATCAAAAGGACCACTTTCATTTTTTTTCTACCACTCCCACTCACCCAATATCAGCACTCAATACGAAATGAATTTAGTCATTAACTTAAAAAAAATAATACTACACTAAGAGAAATCATCCAATATAAAGGTTGATGAATGTTGCATTGTGTATTTTTGATATACTTCAATCCAGATTATTAAAATTACAACGTTTAAATGTGCACAGACCATAACCACCATCTGGTTCTTTTTGGGTTAGAATTAAACATTTCACTTACTTGCTAACTCAACACCCCTTATCCCGTTAAAACCATCTACTGTACTATTTAAATATGAAGATAAATTCGCCAAGATGCAAGGGTAAATGACATTATCATGTTAGTTATCTAATTATAGAGAATAAACCCATCACCATGGAATACTGTATATACAAACAGAACGAGTGAGCAGATGCTCCAAGTCCATTTTACAGGTATTTTAGTTTAACTACTGCCTCTTTTAGCAACCGTTTGCAATTACAATGGTAATGAAAAAGTAGCTTTGCAACCATTCCACATATTTACAGCCTTTGCAAATGTGCAAAGCAAAAGAAAGCTGAAGTAGCATCAAAAACACAATCACCGTTTCACTCAGTGACCATGTCACTTAACAACCAATTTGCTGGTCCCAATTGTGGCTGCTAAACAAGGACTACCTGTACTGTCTTATCTTCAAAAGCATTACATAGGTCGGCAGATGAGTTCACTGCAAGCATTTGAGAAATAGTCTTTCATTGTTTTACTGACACAGGTACAGGTAGTTGTTGACTTACAACAAATGAGACCAGAATTTCCATTGCTAAGCAATGCAATTGTAAAGCAAGACTCCACCACTTAGTGAGGGCAATCCCTAAAGTCCCATTTGCTATTGTTAACTGAACCCCATAGTCGTTAGGCGAGGCAACTTTCTGCTGGCTTCCGTGACCAAAATCAGTGGGGAAGCAATCAGGAAGATGCAAATCCTAGGCTAGCAGCCAGGTTAACCGGTTGGCTTCCCCATTGTCTTTCTGGGGGATCACAATCGTGTAATTGGACTTGGCAACCAATCGTAAACTCAGTCGTGTTGCCAGGGACTCAGATTGGGATCACATGACCATGAAGGTGCAGGATCAGCTGGAACTCCAAAGATTAGTTGTAACCACACTTCGTAACTTGGGATAATCTCTGACCAAATGGTTGTAGGTTGAGGACAATTGATTATGAGAGCCAGTTTGGTGTAATGGTTGAAGTGCTAACCTAAAAAGCAGGAGACTGTGAATGCTAGTCCTCCCTTAGGCAGAGCTGGCTGGGTGACTGAGCAAGTCACTCTCTTTCAGTCAAGGACACCCCACCACGGGGTTGTTGTTGCAGGAATAATAGAAGGCAAAAATACCAAATATGTTAGCTGTCTTGAGGTGACAATGAATACACACACACACACACGCACCAGGTGAAATAAAAATATAACATAATAATGCTCAAATATAATTAACTGCATTAATTTCAATCTTCCTTATCTATGTTGGAAACAGTATAATAAAGCTGCAAATTGCTAATACTTAGTCTCTTCTGTGATTCAGTATCACTGCCTAATTTCCAGCCATCCTAGCCTACAGGGCTTTAAAAGAAAAACATTTGTCTTCCTTTTCTCACATAGAAGCACTGCTACTATCTCCTCTAAGGAAATAGCAGAGCTGTGAAAAAAACCCTCTGTGTGCTAAACTACTTTATCAGCAAACTTCTGGATATTTTTGTATAGCCAAAATGTTCTTGCCTGCCCCTTCCAATGCCACTGCTGGGTTTCTGTCATTGTTTCTAAATCTTCCAGTCAAAAAAAAGAAAAGAAAAAAAGAAGTCATTTGCAGGGAAAAGGTTCAAAACCATCTGTTCAAAACTGGTGTGATCTTGTCATTTATTTTCCTGTTTGTAAACAGTAACAGTTGAAGCACTTATCAAAGTGCTTACAGCAAATTTACTAAGAGATATATCACAGGGAATATATACTGAGAATACAGGACATACATAATGACAATGATATAATACTGGTTTGTGCACACACAAACATACATACATACATATGAACACATTCCTAAGCAAAAGAACTGAAAACCTAGGGTAGAATTTGATGCAAGATCAAAGTAACCTAATGAAGAGAGAAACATGGTAAGAAAGGAAAAGTAGGAAGAAAAAACATGGAAAGATAAGAAAAGCAGGGAGATAAACAAGTCACAAAATCCTCTCACTAATTCTAAAATGCTTTACTGTATCCTTTATTGTTCAGATGAGAGAACTGGGAGAAAGCATGCATAAGCAAAGTATTATGTAAGATGTTCTTTTCCTCCCAGAGCACTCCGATCCAATAGTCTCAATTAATTTTTTGGCGGAAACTAGAAATTGGATTTTTCAATTGCTCAAATCTTTCCTGTACATATGTAATTTCTATTATAGTCTAAAACCAGGATAAAAGTAACCTGAATTAAACTTCATCTGTGTTAAGAAAAACCCAGACAGACATTCCTAACACAGTTTTTTGACAAAATGTTACAGACTGAAGACATTCACAGAATTAAGCATTCCCCTAATCTACTAGTTGCCATGCTCTGAATATGCCTCAAAGGCTTTCAGGCTGGGCAACTGTAAACTTTTCTACATCAAATTTAAAATGATAGGTATTCATTTTGTTGTGCTTTGTATCAAGACCTTCCAGTGTCTCATTGCCATTTCCCACTGTGTTCTTGACCTGGAAAATAAAAAGAAAAGCTAAATTTACGCTGAGTGACTTGGAGCAAGTCACATTCTCTTACCCCAGCTACCCCATAAAGTTGTTACTACAGGGGAAAATAGGAAAGAGCAGCCAGTCTTCTCATATCTAGCACTGGCCCATAAGCCCATACTTCTCACTGACTTAATCAGTTTCAGTTATTTTATTTTATTTGTACTTTTAGTTTGTTTTGTGAGTGCATATATATAAGGTCTCACTTATTTTGGCTATGTCCTGCGGCAAAATTCACCGGAGAAAGCAATTATGCTGGGAAGATTTAGTGGATGGCTGGACTCCATCAAAGCTGGCACCAGCTACAGCATAGAAAAACTCAAAACAGCAGTGCAAGATCAGAAGATGTGGAGAGACCTGCCCCCAAAGAATCCCACGACTGAATGGATAACATCATCATCATTATCATATATGTGAGAGCCATTTAGTGTAGTGGTTAAGACACCAGGTTACAAACTGTGAGTTCCAATCCCACCTTAGGCTCAAGTCCAGCTGGTGACTCTGGGCCAGTTCCTCTGTCTCAACCCTAAGGAGGAGGCAAGGACAAACCACTTCAGAAAATATTGTCAAGAAAACTGCAGGGACTTTTTGTGCAGTTGTAGGAATCAAGACTGACTTAAAGGTGCACTTGTGCATAGGTGCATAAACACACAAATATGTACTGTATGCATACATTTGTGCTGTGTGTGTGTGTGTGTAGGGTATGAAAAGAAAAACAGTTTTGGAAATCCCTCTTTAAAAAGGAGCCCACATTTTCTTATTAAAACAAGTTCAAAAAGCCTATTTCTTCACAGGAGGTACATTCTCATAGCCATATTCAAATTACCGTAGTATTTGTGACATAACATTTTTGCCCTTTCGAATTAAAAGAAAAATCAACAAGACTATATATTACTCTAACTATTATAGGTCACTGAAGCACAAATAGTGTATAATCTATTTGAACATCAACATTCTATTTTAAAATTTATAGAAAACACACATAAAAAAGTAAAACTAAACAGATTATTTTTACAGAAAAGTTTTATCCAAAAAGGAAAAGAAATAGGTATCAACAGATGAAAAAGAAATACTTGCAGTGAGTAAATAAATGCCATTTGTCAAGGAGAAACTGTCTCTGGATGATTTAAACTTATAAGTAGTCCTGGACTTACAACCATTCATTTAGCAACTGTTCAAATTATAAGGAACTGAAAACACCATAAAAACTTGATCTATGTCACTTTTTTTTCACACATCATGAATAGAAATGCTTTGATTTTAATATGAAGCAGAGAGCTATCAAGCAGAATGTGAGCACATTTACAGCAGCTACAATCTCTCTTATCTACAATTCTAAAAAATATTTGAAATATGAAAAAAACCCAGTGTAAAAGCTATAGGAATATCAAAGCCAATAATGAAATCTTTCCCACAGCAGTCTTTCTTGAATGTTTATTCTACTAATATATTTTCTTATCTGTTTCTCCTATCATAATAATTCTAAGTCCTCTCTTGGTTTTTTTTCTTCTAATTTTTAAACCACAAAAACCCTAAGCAAATTTACAATTCAAACAGTAGAAGAAAATACCCCTTAACTCATACAAGTCGATTCTGAATTAAATGACATGGCAGTTTTAAATCGTAAGTTGGCTAGAAGGACCTTAGTTTTAGTTATTTTTGGGAAGATCTGTTTGTTGGTACATTGTTAGTTCTAAAGAAACCTCCAATGTAAAACCTTTCCCCCCCAACTACAAGTCATCATGCAAATGCTACCATTATTGAGTTGTCTCCTGACGTCTGACACAAGAACACAAGTTACCACATTTTTTAATGGCACACATACTCTCATCTGCCTCACTTCCAATCCTCTCCTTGGGGATGCCAAAGAAAAAGAGCAAAAATCTGTGGTGGGGCATGTATCAGTCTACCAAAAACTCAAGTTAGTTTAATACAGCTTCAAAGTTACAATCTGCAAAACCACAATACATGAATGATATTGGATTTTTGTGTTTTTACCATCTTTTATGTTTATTCTGTTTTTCTGTTTGTTCTGTGATAAAATGCCAGAAGTACAGGACATTAAGTAGATAGCTAAGTAAGTAAATAAATAAATAAATAAAAGGCAAGAATCATTTACCAAAATCTACCCTTGTTAGTATGCACTGCATTGGATGGTCAGTTGTATGCCTTGTCGTCGTTGCACCACTTTCATAACAAGATGCACACAGATCGTAATCGTAGCAAATTAAACACTTGTATCTGCGACCTCGGAAATTGCCTTTTAAACATGCATCGCAGCTGACACCTGCAAAAAAAACGAACAGAAAATCATTAGCTATTTGCATGAACAATTGACATCTATGCAATTTCACTGCAATACCACAGTCCTTAATTACTATCAATTCTATCAATGATCTCATTCTTAGTTGAAAATTAAGGATCATGATTTCTCACATTATAACGATCAACTAAAATGCTGACTATTCATATTCTCAGGTAGGAGTCTGCAACATGAGGACTTCCAGGTCAATGAGAGCCATAATAATATTTACAAAGAGTGAGACCACTAAGGCATGCTTACAAGTTTATCTCAAAAGAAGATGGCATTGTTTACAGCCCATTTAAATGAGGGTAACATGTGAAACAACAGTAAGGTAGAGAGATGGACTGACAGGCAAGAAGGGATAGAAAAAGACAGTGCAAGCTTGCCTGCTGCCCAGAATAGAAAGCACCTCCTTCATGGACTGCAGCAACAGGAACTGCTGAATCTTTAACTTTAATCCAATTCTCACCCACTCCAACTCCTCCCTCCCACAAAGACTAGGAGACCGATGGATATGCAAGGCTGTGGAATTCAGCAGGTTTATCAGAGAAACTAAGGCCAATAGGTGTACACTGGAAAGAAAGCATTGTTCCATGTGCAGAGAGGACAGGCAGGATGACTGCATGTTTTGCCTCCTACAGAAGGGCTATCAGAGCCATGCTCAGGACTGAAACCTCCTCTTTCCACTTGCCTGTTCCCCACATCACTGATGTAGCTCGCTACCAGCAGCTGCTGTCCAGAAACTCTGGTAGTGGCTACTGGTGTTTATGTCAATGTATAAAACTTTCAAAGTTGCATACCTAAAACTAATAAACCGGTCTTTTTGAAAGGCTTGTGATGATCTGAATTTGAGATCCTTGCCCTAAAGTCCAAAGACTTTCTACATTCCATTATTTTGGTAGTTCACACTATCAGATAAAAACATTTCTATACAAACCAAACAGATATCATTCTTGTAATACGTTTCATTCCGACCAGGGCATACTGACATAATACTCTTGTTTAATAAATATATATTAACTATATAACTACTGCAAGTTAAAATATAAAAGAGACTGAGATTACTGCTAACCATTTGATACGAAAGGAATCTGTACTAGTTGATTCTAGTTATATACAGACTAAAATTATTACTGGTTTGTCCATTAAAAGCTTATTGTTTAAAGTTGTCTAGAGAAGCATTGATAAAATATCTCAAGCGCAGATTAAGAACATAGCATATTTGAAGCAGATAGTGTATGACATTAGTCATACTGTGTGCAAAAATATTCGTATTAGCTTTGCAAATATGTCAAATTAAAAATAAATTAATTCCAAAATGTTATTGAATTTCAAAATCTTCCAAATCCTATTTTCTACTAAAAAAAGAATCTGAAAACCTTTTTACTGTTCAAAAACAGCTGAGCTGAAATATTTTACCAGAAGGGAAAGCAAAAAGTAGATTTGCAATTTAATATATGTATGCTTATACATTTCCTCAAACGTGAGTGTCAGCATTCCATCCAAGTTCCAATAAATCACTCAGCACTCAGATAGGAGTTTATCTAAGTAAGAGTTTATTAAAG
>JANHFL010005490.1:424130-453484 GCA_032468155.1 Oxyrhabdium leporinum
GCTTTCTGGATGGGACTTGGAGGAAAGCAGCAGCTCACAGCTGCTAAATTGCACAAGACACTCTCCCAGCAAGAGCAGCAGCGCCACAGAGAGAAGCAGCCACTGCCCCAGAGAGCAGGGATGAAGCAGAGCAGACCTCAGGAAAAGCCACACACATGCATGGAAAAGCTGCATGCATGTGCAGAAGCCTCACCATGCGGCTTCAGCCACACACATGTGCAGAAACCTGCCTGGTGCTGCCCCACCTTGCCATGAGTGACATCGAGTTGGTCACACCCACTCAGTCACATGACCCCCCCACACCCACTAAGCCACACCCATAGAACCGGTGGTGATAAAATTTAGATTCCACTGCTGACTAATACCCCTTTGGCCCAAAGTCATGCAAGTGACTTTCATGCTGATGTAACAGAGGACAAGAACTTATGGTCTCCCAGTTTCTACTTCAGCACTTTAATGCCTGCACCAAAAGTACTTTTAACTGCAAAAATGTCAGTAAGGAAATGGTCTGAGATATTTATGAGAAATAATAATAAAGAATATCAATGTCAACTATCTCAGTTTTTATGAGAATTGTCTATATAAAAACAATAACATGCAATCTTCTGGAAACAAAAGACAGGCTTTTTAAAGCAAAACACTATAAATTGTTCAAAATAACAATCCCAGATTGCTATTTTGAAGCTACTAATGAAATACTACTAATAAAATGCTTTGCATTTGTCAGCTGTTTATGTCTCAAGTTCTTTCATTTGCATCTCTACCTCTTCATAATATCTTGCAGCATGTGAGATAAGAACAAATATTTAATAGCTTAAATATTTCTTAGTAGTGAAAGCACAGCACCTTCTTTTGATTTGTTAAACCAGCCTGAATATGCCATTTTTAGCACTTCAAAGTAGGCCAGGCCAAAAAACAGACACTAGATTTCAGAAATGCTGCTTTAATACTATAGGAGGTCTGGGAAACTTCTATCTGTCCCATCTTATACTAGATGAAATTAAGACTGAATTATTTTGACTTTCTTTCTCATGGATACTGTATTCTGATGTCCAGATTCATCCTTAATTGACTCTTTGAATTCAGCTTTGGATTCCTTTACAGTTACTCATTTAGAGGTGAAAAATAGATTAAAACTACACTTGCTCAAAAATAATCATATTACAACTTAAAAACCCCAATTATTCCCCAAAACCCAGATTTATCCACATGATTGAAGTGGTTCCACTTCCACATACTAGTTACCACACTTTACAGTGCTCAATCTAATCTAAAACTAGTTGTAGCAATTAAAAAATAATCACACCAGGCATTGTGGCTTCCGAGCAATGAACATGCTTAGGCATACTTACATCTATTACAAGTTTAGCCAGTTATTTACAGTTGAATTGCACACAAGCATGCTAGCAGACAAGTTCTGCTGAATTGTCACAGGATCACAAATGGGGAAAAAAAATAAAGAAAAAGTATTCATAAAAATATTAACTTATCAGTGGAAGGTAATCTATTGTATTCTTACAGGATAGGCGGAAGCAGTTGTGAATATATAAATATATTCAATTATGAATATATATAAAAGACAAGAGGAAAGGAGAAAAGATTTGAAAAGGTACAAAAATATCCTGTGTCAGAAATATAGCATTCTAGAAAACCCTAGAAATTATATAGTATCATAAATTATTTATTTCAAGAAAATTTTAAAGCTCTCACCAATACAACTGCAATTGTATGGTATGAATGAATAGTGAACTATTACACAGTTCCTCAGAATATAATGTCTGAAACAGAATGAAAAAAATTCTAGATATAGTACTGAAACAGATATGAAATTATTAGAAAAAGGTGGCAACAACTTAAGAAAAGAAATGCTTTAAGGGGCCTTTTTTGCAAAAAGATTAATTTAATTTGTAGAGAAATCCAGTCTATTCACCTAAATAAAATGAATCATAGAAAGTATATTAAAATCAGATTATTTGCAGTATAAATCATGGATTCAAACAGATTAATTCAGATACACAACTATGGATTTTGTAAAATGAAATGAGTCAGGTTAGAAACTCTCCCTGTATATGAAATGTTTGAAATGGATATTATAGAATCATCACTGTATCTGGCTGTAATGCAAATCACGTTAATGATGGATGGCTTTAGCACCAACAGAGAAAATAAGTTTATCTTATGCATATACAGATGTCTATTTTTCTTTGTAATCTCCAAATTGCACTGAATGTGATAAGTACAATTGCACAGGGTTGTAGTTGTCCCTGCTCATTCTCTTAGAGTAGGATGGTCCCAATAGCTACATCACTAGCATCTGCCTGTATGACAAAAGGTTTTTCTGAATCTGGGTGGTTTAGCACTGGCTTGGCTGAGAACAACTGTTTCAATTTTTCAAATGGTGCTTGGCATTCCATGGTCCAATTTAGGGGCTGCTTTGACTTATATCCCCCTTTTGTTTTCAGCAAGTTAGTGATGGGGAGTGCAATTTGTGCGAACGCCAGAATAAATTGTCAATAGAAGTTGGCAAACCCCAGGAAACTTTGCAGTTGCTTGCGCATACGGGGAAAGGCACACTCAATCACCACTCGCACCTTTCCTGGGTCCATCTCCACTCCCTCATGGGAGATTCAGTATCCCAGTAGTCTATTTTGTCCTTGTGGAATTCACATTTGGACAGTTTTGCATAAAGCTTTGCGGCGCGAAGTTTGTTTAGGACTGCCCGGACAAGCTTTACATGCCTGGCTTTAGTTTCAGTGTATATTAAAATGTCATCTAATTACACCAGAACTCTTTGTACAGGTGCTCATGGAGTACCGCATTTAGTAGTTGCATGAACACTGCCAGAGCACCTTGTAGTCCAAATGGGAGCACTTTAAACTGATAACACCCCAAGGGTGTGTTGAAAGCTGTTTTCCATTCATCCCCTTCCCTAATTCTTGACCCAAGTTGCTTCTGACAAAGGATATCCTTTCCAATGAACCAAATACTGTAATTTACCTCTAAACACTATAGTGTCTAAAATTTTCTTCACTTCATAGAAAGTCTTTCCTTCAATTACCACAGGCTTAGGGGGTGCAGTTGGCTGAGGCCTAATTTTTGATTGCACCGCTAACTTCAACAAACTACAATGGAACACAGGATGAATCTTGCCTAACAGTTTAGGAAGATTGAGTTGAACCATCACCGGATTAATTATTTTCACAATTTGGAATGGACCCAAATACCTAGGACCCATTTTTTTACTAGGGATCCGTAATCTCATATATTTCATAGATACATGCACTTTATCTCCCACTGCAAAAAGAGGCTGCTGAGAACGATGTTTATCCACTTGCTGTTTATACTTCTCTGCCATCTCAGCTAACACTTTTTTCACATTCACCCATCCCCCTTTCAACATTTCCATCCACTCTTCTAACGAGGTAGACGTAGGTTTCTCCACTGGCAGTTCAGGCATAGGCACAAACTCCCTTCCAGTAGTTACTTGGAAAGGGGTTAAGCCGGTAGAACTATGCACCGCATTATTATGCGCAAATTCAGCAAATGGTAACAATTCATCCCAATTTGCCTGCTGATAATTTACATAATATCTAATATATTTCTCCACCATGGCGTTCCTTCTCTCTGCTGCCCCATTAGTAGCCAGATGGAATCTAGAGCTAAGACCCTGTGAGGACCCTATCATCTTTAAAAACTCCCTCCAAAACATTGCAGTAATTTGTACTCCTCTGTCGGAAATTACTCTCTTAGGAACTCCATGTAAACAATAAATATGCTTCACAAACATTTTTGCTAATTTCTTCACTGTGGGTAATCCTGGTTGATGCTTTCAGGTTGCACAAATTGAACAAGTCTTTACATAGTCATCCATGTCTGACTTCATCTTTGGCCACCAAAATTTCCCTCTAGCCAAATGCAAAGTTTTCAAAAACCCAAAATAACCCTCCAGACGAGAATCATGACTACGTTTCAATAACAGCAACCTCATCGATGCAGGAACATACAACTTAGATCCTTTCCAAGCCAGGTCATCCCTTAGGTTCAAATCCTGTTGATTCTCTTCAAACCACTGGTCAGTCAGTAAAGCTGCTTTTAAATCCTTCTGCAACTTTTCTTCAGGAGCTTCCACCTTACGTTATTGTGATCTCATGGTCACTTGGCCCGATAATTCTTTGGCTGAAATCATCAGATGTGTGACCTCCTCCCTCTGGCTATCAAACTGCGGTTTACGTGACAAAGCATCCACCAGCAGTTTCTCCCCCCCGGGATATACTTTAAATCGAAAGTATTGCACCCATCAAAGCTGTTTAGGAGATAGCTTCCGAGAGATTCTCAAAGCCTCTAGATGTTTGTGATCAGTCCAAACCTCAAATGGGTGAGTAGCTCCCTCTAAGACCTGGCACCAAGATGACAAAGCCCACCTAATTGCAAAAGCCTCTTTCTCCCATACTGCCCACCTTCTCTCCATGTCCGTCAACTTCTTTGAGACACACGCACATGGTAACAACAGGCCTTCAGCATTTCTTTGCATAAGAACAGCAGCTACTGCTACATCACTAGCATCCGCTTGGACCACAAACAGTTTCTCAGGGTCTGGATGCTGGAGGATAGACTCCTCTGCAAATAATCTCTTTAATTTCTCCAATGACTTTTGACAGTTCATATCCCAATGCAAGGGGTGTGAAGGTTTGGGCTTCCCAGGAGCCGGACTGGTCCTCAATAACACCGTTAAAGGAAGGGCTACTTCTGCAAACCCTGGGATAAATTGCCTGCAAAAATTTGCAGATCCCAAAAAGCTTTGCAACTGCTCCCGGGTTTTTGGGGCCTGCCAGTCTAACACAGCCTTAACTTTTCCAGGATCCATTTCAATTCCTTCATTTGTAATCGTATATCCCAAATAGTCCAAAGCTTCCTTATGGAACTCACACTTTGAAAGCTTCACGTAAAGCTTGGCATCGAATAATTTTTTCAGCACCTGTTTCACTAGTTTCACATGCTCCTGTATCATCTCAGAATATATTAAAATATCATCCAAATAAACTAGTACTCCCTTATAAAAATGTTCATGTAGTACTTCATTTATTAATTGCATGAAAACAGCAGGTGCCCCTTGTAATCCAAACGGCATAACTTTAAACTGGAATTGTCCCAAAGGACAGTTAAACGCCGTCTTCCACTCATCTACTTCTCTGATGCGTATTCGGCAATACGCTTATCTCAAATTCAACTTGGTGAACACTCTTCCTTTGCACAAATGATTCAGCAAGTCTTTCATGAGAGGGAGGGGGTAATTATTCTGTACACACACACACTTCATTCAGGCCTCTAAAATCAACATAGAGCCTTAGTCCCCCCCCTTTTTTTTTTCCTCTTTGAACAGCACAGAAGCTGCCACTTTTGATTTCGCTGGCTCAATAAATCCATGGGCTAAATTGCTGTCAATGTAATTATGCAATTCTGCCATCTCCACTGGAGTCATGGAATACATTTTCAGTTTTGGCTCAATCTCTATCGCACAGTTCGTATCTCTATGGGGCAGAAGGATATCGCACTTTCCCTTGCTAAAAACCTCTGAAAGTTCCCGATACTCTTTAGGGATACGCTGTTCTCCTGGCAACTTTTCACTAACCACTGCCGCTTTAGCTGGAACCATCGGCATCATCTGCACGAGTGGAGGAGGCGTCTCTCCGCTTGCTGGTGGAAGGGGGGGCAATGGCCCCAACCCTATCCTAACCTTCCGGAATCCATCCTCCCATTTGATTGAAGGCGCCCACTTATCTAGCCAGGTTAATCCCAAAATTATGAACTACGACATCTTTGGAGCTATGATAAACCTGATAAACTCCCGATGGTCTCCTAATTCATCTCTACAACTTTTGTTGCGGGAACACCTCCTATTAGGGACCCATCCACTTGCTTGAACCTAATGGGTTTTTTTAACGACAGTCTTTATCCCCAACTATTCAACTAAGGGGACCCCAATCAGGCATCTGGTGCACCCCGCGTTTATTATTGCCTCCAATTCTCCACTTTCCCCTGAACTTGGGATTGTTAGCTTGATTCTTAAAGCAAAAGGGAGAACCTCTCCACTCACCATCAGATTGGCCTCTCCATCGCTCACTTTGGGAAACGCTTCCACAAGCATGGTCCCTTCACCTTCCCGATCTGAGGGAGGTGAATCTGCTGCTCGCCATGAAGCTCTGGCCCCATCCGGTGGTTTCTTTGGAGTGGGCTTTCCTCTAACCGTCCCCACCGATCGGGGCACTGACACGGAGGCTGGAGCTGGACATTCCAAAGCTCGATGTCGAGGCTGACCACAACGGAAACACTTCAGGCTGGCTTCAGGCTTCCAAGCAAACCCTCCAGGGATCCCCATCCTTGGAGGGGTTCTCTTCGGCCAACTCTTCCTTGGTGGCTGATCTGGAGGCAGCATTCTCCCCTTCGGGTACAGATTCTAATCCATCACACACACGGTTCTCTCCGGCACCCCCTTAATATTGCAAACTTTCTTCACTTCAAGATCAATTGCTTCCTTGAAGTTATGCAGGACTACACGTTCGGGCCAATCTCTCAAATAACTGGTGACTTTTCTAAAATCCCACACAATGTCCTTCAGGGGTCCCCTTCTCTGCTTCATCGTTTTTATAGTTTCTTCGTTCTCCTCCTTCCGATACGAATCATCGAATCTAGCTTGCATTCCCTCCAGGAACTCATCGTTATCATCGAGCTCTGGAGCCATCTCATGATGAAGCTGGGGCACCCACTCTGAAGCATCTCCCTCACTCATTCCTGCTGCAATGGCTCAGATCAGCTCCTGGTCATTCTGGAACCAATGCCTGTTCTCTTCCACAAAATCCTGCATCCTAGCCACAAAGTAGGCTAGCTTCCCTGGGGTCCCATTATAAGTCACCCGGAATCTTGGTGTTTCTGGCCCTGGGCGAGTGGGTGGTTGCACTGCTGGAGGAGGGGGAACTGCAGGTCCAAATGCCTGTGCATCTGGCCAAATTTCCGCTGGTCGATCGGGAACCCCAGGCGGTCTGGGTGGCGGAGCTGGTTGAAACTGTACCCAACCGTGCTCCGGGTAGTACGCCCACCCCAACTGGAGGGCATCTCAAGGGGGCAGGGGTGCCAGAGGCTGCTACAGCAGCGGAGGAGTCACAGGCTTCTGTCTCTGTCTCCCCCCCTCAGACCCTATTCACTCCCCCACCAGGTCTGCAATCTCACCTTCCGGGGCTCCGCAATAGGGTCCCATCACTGATCCATCCAGCAACTCCGCTGCTTGGAAAGAGAACTTTGGTTGGCTGAACATCCGCTTCCGCTGGGACTCCAAAGCTCATGGGGCTTGCTTCCCCACTTACAGCTGCTTGAACCTTTCTGGTAACTCCATCAGAGACTGGCTTCTTGACGGTGGTCAGAGTCCTCATTCTCCAGGGCTGTCAGAGCTCAGGATCTGCGGTTCGCTCCAGGCCAGATTGTCTGCGCCCCGTTGAGTTACTTCCTGCTGGACCGGTTCCTTCTTCCTGGCTCCGGCTGCTCGTTCCGTTTCAGCCACTTTCATTTCTGTCTTCTGTTCCTCAGAAAGAGGCTGCAGAATCTCCTCCAGAGGCTGGTCGGGTTGAAGGGCCGTTGCCTCATCAAGCAGAGATTTTTCTTCCATATTCCCCAAGTCTTTACCATCACCCATGTCCGGGATGACGGACGGGGGTCAAGACCCCGACCAGCCCCCGAGATCGGCAGCTGCCAAATTTTAAAAAGGAGATTCAGGTTACTGACAGCGTTCCATCCAAGTTCCAATAAATCACTCAGCACTGAGATAGGAGTTTATCTAAGTAAGACTTTATTAAAGAAACCATGTTGGCACATCTGGGAAAAACCTGAATTTGAAGGCCCAGGTTTTTCCACACCCAAAAGAGAATTACAGATCCACCTTCTTTTAACCATCATCAATCACATTCTCCAATCATGGGTTATACCCAGCATTCCTTCTTCCATCTTGGCACTCCTCTTCCAGGTGCTGCACAGAACGGCCTTAACATTCTTAGAAAGAATTTTGTTTTGACTACAATCCCTCTAACTGTATGAGAAAGTACTCCCTCCCTGCAGAGGCCTCGGTTTCATGGCTTCCAAGGCTGACAGTGAATTTATTTGGGTTCTACAATACTCATTCTAAAGTATTTAATTGCTCCATTTAATATTGCAACCTTAATATGCTTAAAAGAGTATTATGGATTTATAAGAACTGGAAGGGACCATTTAGAAACATCATTCCCTTTCCCCTACTCAATGTAAAAATACATTTTTTGTTTGTTTGTGTGTCCAGCCTCTTCTTTAAAATATCCCACTACATCTCTGAATAAAAAAAAACTAGTAAAGGCAACAATCACTCAATCAAACCCTATTTTTCTGGAACTTAATTCCATTATGGTATTTCATGTTCTGAACTCCAGAACACTAAAGAACCATCTTGATCTTCTATGTGACATCCTTGTAGGTGTTTGAATAGTGTTATCTGTTTCCCATTCTGTTTTCTTTTCTCAAGTGAGACATACTCAATTCCTTCAATCTTTCTTTTGCAACTTACTTAGTAGTCCTTTGAACATCGTTATTGCCTTTCTCTGAGCATGTTCCAATTTCTCTGAATCCTTCTTGAATAGCACCCAGAACAGTCTAACCAAAGCAGAATAAAGTGCAACAACTGCAAGCTGTGATTTGCAAATTACATCTGTTGATGCAATATGAAATTGTATTTGCCTTTTGCAGCCACACTACACTCCTGGCTAATATTCTATTTCTACTCAACTACTATTGACTAAAAGATCTCTTTTACAAGTATCATTACCATCTTATACTCATAGATTTGATTTTTGTTTCCTAGGTGAACTGGATGTTTGTCCTTATTAAAATTATTGTTCTTTTCAGGCCCGTTATCTGATCTGCTAAAATTTTTATTTTTTTGTGTAATCTGAAAACCCCAGCAATAGAGTACCCACAACTCTGGACAGCAAGCTGTTCCACATCCAATAATCATTTTCACTGTCAGGAAATTCTACCTTTTTTCCAGGTTGAATCACTCTCTAAGAAGTTTCTACCCATTACTTCTTGTCCTGTCCTCAAGTGCTATGGAAAATAAATAAATGACCATTTCCCTGTGATAGCCCTCCAAGTACTGGAAGACAGGTTTCAAAATTTCATTAGTATCTCCAGGTACTTCATGCACTTGTAAAACTATTGTAAAATTCAGAAATTAATAGCAGCTACTCAAGAAAGTCATTGTGTTTACAAATACAGTTTCAGAAGAAAAGCAAGAAAACAAACAGCTATACATTCATTTGCAAACAGTACCCATCTTTCCAACCAAAACTCTGTACTGGATTAAAATTTCAAATTTGCTCATTAATTATACTATCATATTATCATTTATCACAGTCTGTCTTAAGAGAGTTGGAACTCAAATATTTATTTAATACCTTTATAAAGCTGCCCATCACATATACACATATCACACACATCACATCTTGTTCTGAATGGCAAACAATTAAAATCTGAACAAAAAGAATAACCAAATTTGTAAAAGTACAAATAATATAACAGGTACCACAAAATCTAATTAACTATCTGAAATTAAGTGGTTTACAGTATACTGTGCACAAAAATTATTAGTATAATTTTCAATCTTCACTAGACTATAATCTAAAGAATTGTAATACATAAAAATTGTAAATGCAAAAAGCAAAATAGAAGTCTTCAATTCAGTATTTTCTGGAACCCACTTCAGCAAAACTGTATCTGTACTTTCAAAACTGTATTCATGTTGAAGTTAATGATAACTACTATATTTAATACATTGTAATTATTAAGCATGATCAAACTTTAAATCCATCTGCAGTGTTAATTACAGAGAAAGTATCATCAATAAGACTTTGGATAAATCATGGGGACAATTGAAAGGGAAAATATAACTATTGGAAGATTCTAAATAAAACTAGCATTTCCAAGTTTCAGCACACAAGTGGATTCTACAAGATTAACACTTATTTCACCCAAATCTTCCATCTAAAAATGCTACAGAATTATTCTGCTTTTATTTTTAAACTTTCAGATGGAAGCTTAAAATAATTTAGTGATAATGCTGACCAAATGCCATGCTTCCTAGTTTTAATAAAAACCAGCAATGCAGATGTTTAGTTTTTCCCTATGTTGGGGCTTTCATCAGCAAAGATTGGTCGAGACAATATTGTAATCAGGATTGAGAATCGGAAAGTATAAAATAGCCTTAATATTTTTCATTTGTTTGGTATTTTCATGTCCTGAAAATATTGTGTCAAAGACTAGAAAGCTTGTGCAGACTAGACACTTGTTTTTGATGTACTTTTGTATTCCTCTTTTCCTTCTTAGGAGTGAGTAGGTCTAATAATACCACTGCTTCAACACTTGACAGAAAACGAGAGGATTGGCATTTCTGCTGTCTTGACAGAACAGCCAAGTGATAGAAAGGCTGAGAGAAAAGAACAGAATCGGCTGATCTCAAATTGTGGATGAGGATCATCAGTGATAAAATATCAAAGAAGATTCCATTCCTGTGGCAAGGTCAAGCCAGAGGAGACTGCTGCTACTCAATTTCGCAATTGGGTAAAAAGGCAAAGAGGCAGAAGACAGACTAGAACAGCATCCAATCCAAGGGGATTCATTCTTTCATACTAAGTTTAATAAAATATTAAGATTCCATAAATTTTAGATTCTGCAAGAGTTCATAAGGTATGCCAATCTGTGGGAGGTATTTTATTACCTCAGAATTTTTCTCCCCAACTCAAGTACCTCCAACACAGCTAACATATTATATAGTAAAGTCAACGATTATAAAAACTGCTTTCTCCTAATCTAGGTTATTTATCCACCACAAAAGCAGAAGAGATACTGAAGAGTAATGGGGATTATTCTCATTAAATTTGACTGTTCAATACAGGAAGCTTCCAATAAAAGTTTGGAAATTCTCACATGGTGAAAAACACTTTATAGCACATCAGGTCTTTGCCAAAACAAGGAAAGATGGAAACTACCTCACTGCCAAAAACAAATTAGCTTCCAAATTTTTAGATAGAATAGGTAGAAGAAAAACAATAACAAAAAATAGAATAATGATTGCTATAAACAATATTTACATTGGATACACAGCAATCATGGAATCATTTTGGTAAATGGCTTCATTGTTTTACTACTGCTTCTCTAACCTTTCTTGTCCTGAAAGTATATTCTACAATGTTTTGTCTAGTCTTGACAGCCAAGGCAGGTTTGAAAAAATATTAACCTACCTCTCTATATTTGAAATACTCTGCCCAATGTTCAGAACTCATGTTACGAAGTTACAATACTGTTATGAAATAATGCTTGACAGATAATCCTTAACTTATGACTATTTGTTCAGTGAATGTTCAAAATTACAACAGTG
This sequence comes from Oxyrhabdium leporinum, assembly GCA_032468155.1. Lineage (NCBI taxonomy): Eukaryota > Metazoa > Chordata > Lepidosauria > Squamata > Cyclocoridae > Oxyrhabdium > Oxyrhabdium leporinum. Next base: position 435,577 of record JANHFL010005490.1, read on the forward strand.
CTGAAAACAGTAACTCACAGTTGGTCCTCAAAGTTACAACATTTCCACAGTCACGTTATCAAAATTAGGCACTTGGAAGACTGCCTATCCAAATGTAGATGTATATCTTGGATTGGGGTGGGTCCCTGGCTACCGACGGGTGGAATTTGGTTAACAGTGGCAATGGCATGAGTGTTGCCAATGTTGGTCTAGTGTTAATCTTGGTCTTAACTTAGTCTGATTGTCCCTTTTGATAACCATTCAAAAGCCAAAAAAGAAACAAAAAGACCAAAACTCCACCCCACTAGCAATCAACACCCACATGAGCAGAGATAAAAACCAAGATTAACACTAGACCAACAATCAAGAAGTAAACAATACCCCAGTCAAGGAACTAACAATGCAGACAACAGCCCAACCAAGGAACCATCAAGACCACTTCCAGCAATAGGGACAGGGCAAGCCACTACCGTGTGAAAATAAGGGCAAACCCCACTCTCTCCTAGCAATCATAAATCATGATTGACTTATTCAATTTCTAGCCACCCAACTCAACGAAGTGACTCCGAGTAGCTTACAATTCTAAAACTATAAAACAATTTTAAAAACATTGAAACATATTGCATACTTCCCCAACAATCTGGATTCTCATTTTACCGATCTCGGAAGGATGGAAGGCTGAGTCAACCTCGAGCCCCATCAGGATCAAACTCCACACTGTGGGCAGTGTTTGTCTGCAATACAGCACTTTAACCACTGTGCCACTAGGACTCATGATATTACCTAGGTTTGGTAATGAAACGTTTGCAAGAAAACCACCATTCTTGGACAGCACCAAGTATCCCATGATTGTAGCAATATATTCTAGTTCATAATATTTAATTTTCATGATTGATTATTTCAATACTTTTACAAAAATGTTTTAGGTATGACAGTATTTTCTTGTAGCACAGAGATCAAGCTCTCAGAAATATAATAGTTTGCTATACAGATAACTTATAATACACAGACATCATATATCTTGTTTTTAATGCCAATACAACTACACCTAGTATATTATTGATAAATGATACATGCATGTGTATTAGTGGCAACTCAATATAACTGCATTCCAAATCTGAGTTACAGCAATATTTTCAGCTAATGCTCTTTTCATTTTAATGGAAGCCTATAGTACATAAAAATGATGTTGCAAATAAAATTAGCTTTTCTATCTTTCAGAGCTTGAAACAATTTCTAATGTTATTTTATGCCTTCTTGGGCCCTCCCTGCTTAATTCCCCAACAGAGTCGAAATGCCAATAGAAACAAGATACAATCTTTGAACATTATATTAGAGAATAGAATAGTAAGGATAAAATGGCTCACCCTAGTTTTGAAAATACTGTTTCCTGAGGATATTCTCACCTTTGCTGTGCTTCTAACCATATATGCATTTTTAAAAACTTAATACAGTATTCATACACAAAGAAATAATAAGATAAAATAATTACAATCAAATTTAAGTTTCTTTTCAGATAGGACATGATTGTAAGGCTTTCTTACAATGAAGGCCCGCAGGAAGCTTGTTGCAGTGCATGAATCATATTATTTAAATTTTGTTACTCAGAGATATGGAGCAGCGATTAATTTCATGGGGTTTTTTTGTGTTAACCCCATTATTTCTATATTTGAAAGAAAAGCATGTTCATAGTCCTGTTTTAAACCATGATTTACCTAGCATAGAACATCTATTTTAAGTTCAAGATAATTTTGTATGTTACAGATTACATTCTTAATAATTTTACCAACAACCTGATTAACTAAGTACTTTGTGCAGTATTGATTTCTAAAACTACATCACATCATTGTCTAGTTCCTAATATTGATTCAACACTGTAGAAAATACAATGCATCAGAGATTATAGGGATGTGACGCATTAAAAAAAAAGACAGACTTCTCTCACTATATGGATAAATCTTACATGGCTTACATTCCAAAAGGTTTAGGAATCACAGGAGTATACACAAAATAGAAAATTATTTTTTATTTCAAGCGTAGAACAAAACAGTCTGGCTCAAATGAATTCTGTTGAAACATTTCAACTTGGCTGTATTCCTGTGGAACAAAACACTATGAACAAAACACAAAATATTTCAAGTGCATAGAACAACAATGAAAACGTAGGATCAGCTGCATTTCCTTGTTTTTCATCCTAGGTCTGCAAAAGTGAAGTGATATTCCCTACTGAATGCTACCCATCACCCAAATTTCAGAAAGTTTATCCAAGGGCATCACTGTTTACATTAGCATGTCACATTATAAATCCCACCCCTCCAACAGAAAGAATAGATAGGTGATTGTTTTTAATTATTATTTTTTAACCTCTCCGGGTGGCTCAGTTACCACATAATAGCACAAAAAAGAACAGTTAAATTATTTAACATTCTTTTTAATTGGTACATCAGCCCTATGAAGTTTTCTTTCTTTCTTAATTTCTTTGTCTAGGCTATCAAAAATGTGATGCCTGTTTGCCAGATGCAAAAGAACTGTTATTCTTCTCCAGTGCTGCTACATGTGCAAGAGTGGGTGAAAGAAAGAAAAGAGCTTCTTAACAGCATGAGTAACATAAATATTACAAAATAGATGAGAACACACAGACAGCATATAAACATTCATCCCTAGCCAGTATCTGTCTGTAACACTCATAGAACCGACCTATACATTTACATGGATTCTGTTTCTTGGAACAAAACATTTTTTTATTTCATCCTCAGGACAAAAAAGCGTATTTTGGTTTATGCTGAACATACTAAAAAGGGCTCAATTCTTTGCAGTTGAAATGCTCTACATTTCTCAAGGGATGACCAAAATATTCTAAGTGGGAGATATTGTTTTGTGCACTTTGAGTTCAAAACAAAACACCCGTGCTGCGATAGTTTATCCTGACCACAAAACAAATATACTATTTTATTCCAAGATTTCTGTAATTGACTTTTTAAAAATCCAACATTGCAAAGAAAATGGCATGGACAAGTCGAATCCTGGTCAAACCTAAGCAAGGAGAAAAGCAAATAGAAATAGGGATCAGAAAAAAAGAGAGTACAACAAGCAGAAGCAGAGGTTAATACTGCCCCCGGACCTCAGTCACTGAATTATCTGAATAAAAAACACTATCGTAAGTCAGGTATTTAAAAAAAAAGCTACACATTGAACATTCAGATGATGGTGTATTAGAGCAAAGATAAATTCAGAAGACTCAACTCAAAAATAAAAGTAAGCTTTTGTAATTTAAGTTTTTGTCTAGATTCTCCTAATAATGAAAAAGTCTGTAAATATGAGCACATTGACCATTACATTCTAACTATACATACGTTTTCTGACAGGCCAATTAAAAATTGGAGTCTCATGCTATTTGTAATGTTATCGCAGTATTGAATTAAAAAAACTCTAGATGAAATACATCCCAAAGTACTGAAACAACTGGACAGATTGGACATACATCAGAATTCTGGAGAACTTGTGAAGTTCTGATTTACAACTGGAATAGAGAAAATGTAACTCTTCAGAAAGAGAGAAAAGGAAAATTCAGCAAAGTACAGACTAATTGATTTGACAGAGAAATCAACAACCCAGAAAACTGGTAGACTCCCCTTCATCAAATATATTCAAGCACCTCTCTAGGATTCTACAATTTGAGCTGCTGTACTATGCAAGGGGCTGCATTTGAGGGCTCAAATGGCTTTCAACTCTATAATTGAAATGGAATGTTTTCAGGACAAACAAACAAACAAAAAATCACGCTATCTCATATACCATATAAATTATTTTTTTAACTTTGGTTATTAAATCCAATCATCATATTTTATATAGCTCCCTATCATACTGAAAGCATGTATCAGAGCTTAGAAAAGCTGTACATAGAAAAAAAGAAAAACTTAAGACAGAATTTAATCTTCCATAAAGTACTTATTGTAATGCTAGCAAGATTTCCATAGTTTTAAGATCAGATCAAATATCAAATGGAGTCACGTTGTATCTTTAGGATGAAAAACAGATTAAATAGCGTTTGCCTCTTTTTGTCAGCCTATAACATCTCTGTATCTATACATGACATTGAACAAGATGCCAAAGAATCCACTTGTTCCATTCAAATCTTCTGTCTCAACCAATTGGAGGAATGTTATACTTGAATCTAAAAGCTCAGCAATAGCCAAACACAACGCTGATGAGTTGCTCAGTAACACTAACATTCAATGCAGTTTCTAAACTACAACAAAAACACAACACAGCTGACAAAATCAATAAGCAAAAAATATGCTTATTCATCTCAAGGCATTGTAAAGAAGAATCATATTGTGAGATCATTGATTCCACATTAATTTGAGTTTATTTAACTGTGCTTATTTTCCCCCTTTTTATTTCTGTTACTGGTAGTTCTTGACTTACGACCACAATTGGGACTGGAACTTCTGTTGCCAAGCAAGACAGTTGTTAAGTGAGTTGCACTAGATTATATACCATTTTTGCTGCAATAACGTGATGATTGAATGAATCCAGCTTCCCCCACTGACATTGCTAATCGGAAGCCAGTTGGGAAGATCACAAATGGTGATTCCATAATCCTGGAATACTGCAACTGTCATAAATGCATGCCCAAATTTTGATCATGTGATCTAAGGACACTGCAACAGTCATAATGCAAGGATCAGTCGTAAGTCACTCCCCCCCCCCACCAGTGCCATCGTACCTTTGAATGGTCACTAAACAAATGGTTGTAGGTGAAGGACTGACTACCTGTACATACTTGCCTCCAAAATTCGTTTTTAAATAATGGAGAATCAAGTTGAACAAACTGAGTAGTGTCTGATGCCAACAACTATCAATAGCTATCAATATTTGGCCACAATTTATTAATTTGAGAAAGTTTATATTATACATATAGCATGGTAATATTTTGGATTTATTATGCCTGTCAATCTATCTACATGCAGAGTATTATTAATCCACAAAGGTCAGGCAAATACATGATTAAGTTAAGGAGGTGTTGAGGAGACACTAATAACATGCATCTGCCATAACTTGAATATTTTTCTGACCCTTTCCAGCAATGTTACAAGCCCAGGAAAAGACAAAAGCCACTTTGAAGAGCAGTCTACAGATACCTTACTTCAAATCATTATGATCAGAAGCTTTGGAAAAATAAGGAGAAGCTATGTGCCATCATCTCTTAGTTGTAAGCTTCCCAAAGGCAACTGGTTACTCCTCACATGGATTTTAGTACAATCCAACCAATATTCAAAGACTGCATTAGCTATCATAGTCATAAGAATCTAATAATGGCTACGTAAATAATGGTGTTTATTTCAGCAAGCATTAAATGTACCATGAGCTTACCCATTTCTTCCCATTCACATAATTTGGAAAAAAAGCTATCATTTTAGAAGTTAGGTAGGGGAAATTAATCTAGGAAAACATCAAAATCCACTTCAGTAGAAAAATATCTTCTGCTGAATACTTGCTGCAGCTCACGAAGTACTGGAGTTAATACCTATTAGTAAAGATTTTATATAGAAATTATATCCACCTGTTCTAATTGTTTTCAATAGTTTCTTGAAATGATAGGATACAGGTTTTTTTTAGAATAAATGATAAAATATAAAATATGCTTAATTTGTGTTAAAGAAGCTGTCTTTGGCACTCAGTAAAATAGACATCAGCAAGTACATTTGATACATTTAATAAAAGCAAATGTTTAGTCTGGCTTTAATATTTCTATTAGTTTATCAAAATGTAAAATACAGAAGTACAAAGAAAAAAATGAAAATAATGGGAAAGTAGGGGAGGAAAAGGGTAAGCAAGAAAAGTGTAGGAGAAAAGGGGGAGGGGAAGAAAAGCATTGATTTCTGACTCCTTTTTGTGCAAAGGATAAGGTAGTAACATAAAACCTCAACTTTTTACTTTTATATGATAATTATACACTAGCCATTTCTATACAGCAAACCTATCTAATCAACAAAACCCCAAATCAAAGTTTCATTTTTTCCCATCTCAAGCACAGTTTGAAAGCCATTTCCAAGTAGAAACAAGTGTGTCTTTTCTTTAATCAAAGCAGTAAATTTAGCCATCTCTGCTAACTCCATCAACTTTTGCAGCCATTCATCCATTGTGGGAATCAAAATAGCCTTTCATTTTTGTGCATAAAGTATTCTTGCTGCCGTCAACATATATAAAATCAAAGTTCCAAATTTTTTTTCAAGTTCTTTATCCATTAAACATAAAAGAGCCTCTGGTTTTATCTTTATATTCACTTTAAGAATCTTCTGTTTTAAGACGTGAATCTTACACCAATATTTCTTTGCTTTGTCACATATCCATCATAAATGATAAAAAGTTCCTTCTTTACATTTACATTTCCAACATTTATTTGAGATGCCTTTATATGTTCCTGACAATTTGTCCAGTCTTAGATAACCAGCGGTACATTATCTTATAAAGTTTTCTTTTAAATTATAATTTAATATGAATTTTAGAAATCTCATCCATATATTCTCTCACTGTTAAAGCATTGTACTATATCCAAAGTTCTTTGCCTATTGAATCATACAATGCTTTTTACAAACTCATTTTCCAAGTTCAATTTCAATAACAATTTATAAACCTTAGCAATATGTTCATCACTACTACACAATAGGATTGCCAATTCATTTTTCAAAAAAATCAAATCCATAGCTCTTTTTGTACAATTTAAATCTTTCTTTCAATTGTAAATATGTCAACCAATGGCAAACATGTTCTTCTTTAGATTTGAGGATAGGGTCACCATACTTGAAAGGTATTATTTGACCAAAAATCCACCAGTCTGGCCTTGTCACCATTTCTTTTCTGAAAAAAGCTTCCTGGGGAGACACCCAGGGGCATTTTTGCAAAGAACCTTACTTTACGTTTATGCCATTCTTAGGATGGCGCATCTAACAAAGTGATTATTAAAATCAACATTTACTTTGACCTTATCATATCATAAATAACCATGCCATCAAACCTTAATTCATTACCCTCTAGAGTAACCTCTTATTTTGGAGTGTCACCCACTCTTTTAGTCAGATTGGGTATCAGCAACCCGCGGCTCTACAGCAGCATGCAGCTCCATGGGCTCTCTGCTGCGGCACCCTGTCTAGCCACACCCCTCGTCCTCCCCTCCCAGTCACTCCTCGCCTAGCCTGAGAAGGTAAGGGCGATGGCGGGGGATGGAGAAGCAGCCAGGGCTGATTCTCCAGTGCCTCACTCTTGCTGGAGCTTCTTCCAGCACTTGTTAGTGCTGGGCATGCCTCGGTTGCTTGGGGAGACGCGCAATCTGGTCTCCGTCCCAAGACACTGGCCTGGCCTGACCACAACTGATGCCGGCCTCACTAACACGAGGGCTGGCGGGGTGGGGATGGGATTCGGGAGGATGGGATGATGGAAAGGGGGATGGGCTCACAGCACCCAGCCACAGCTTTAAGAAGCTCAGGGCAGCGGGAAAAGGGGGATGGCCATGCCAAACCTTACACGCCCACCCCAGGGGTCAGTGCGTGCGTGTATGCATGCACTGAGGAACGAGCGTGAGCCATGGCAGACGCTTCCTTCAGGTCAGCAGGGACAAGAGAAAGGGGGTGGTATGGGGAAGCACTCCCCTCCCGTGGCTGAGCACCAAGCACAAAAGCCCGGGGGGGGGCAGCAGAAGCACCCCCCATTGGCGAGCTGGATGGCAGAGAGGCCAGGCCCGGCTCTCATAGCGGGACACTGTTCAGCACCTCCAGACACGGGCTTCCGCCTTTGAAACACGCCGCATCTTTGAGGAAGCCGGGCAACTATGGCTGGGGCCATCGGGGGAGGGTAGTGGAGGCATCAGGGCTGCTCCCCACACTCCAGCCCAGATTTCCAAAGGAAGAAAGAAAAAGGAATAGTGAACAGCCCCAAGGAGAGCATGCAGGGCTTTCCGAGAGAGTGAGAAGTTTCTTTTCTTTCTTCTTGGCAAGTTTTTGGAAATCCGGGCTGGCTGAGGGATGAGCGCAAGCTGCAGAGGAGGTTTCCCTCCTCCTCCTCCTTCTCATCTCGTGCACACCCTCCCAGCCCCACCACAGCCAGCCAGGGGGTCGTGAGAGGAGGAGGGGGGAGGAGGGAAGCCTCCGCCACGGCTTGCGCTCGTTCTTCAGCCAGCCCAGATTTCCAAAAGGAAGAAAAAGGGGTAGCAAAGAGCCCCAAAGAGAGCACGCAGGGCTTTCCGAGAGAGTGAGAAGAGACACAGAGACAGGGAGCGAGATACACACACACAGACATAGGGGGGAGAGAGTGGGAGAAAGAGAGATGGGAGAGAGGGAGAGAAAGATGAGAAGGAGGGAGGTTGGGAGAGAGAAAGATGAGGGAGGGAGAGAAAGAGAAGAGAGGGAGAGAGAGATGGGAGAAGGAGAGAGACCTGTTTCTCATAGAAAACAAAACACCGGGAGCCACAAAACCTGGGTAGGGGTGGCTGGGGGGGGTCATGTGGGAGTGACACCGAGTTGGCCATGCCCACCCTGGTTTTGTGGCTCCCAGTGTTTTGTTTTCTGTGGGAAACGGGTTCAAATGGCTCTTTGAGTGTTTAAGGTTGCAGACCCCTGAGCCAGACCAAATAACAGGCATTAAAGTATAATTTCAAATCTGATAAACCCGAGCCTCCTCTTTCCTTTGCATCTTGCTATAATTTATATCTAATTCTTGGATTTTTCCCCCTTGCCATATAAACTCAGAGATGTCCATCTGCCATTGTTTAAATTGACTATCAGTTAGAAGTATTGGTAAAATCTGAAAGAGAAAAAAGCATCTTTGGTAAAACATTCATCTTAATTACAGACATTCTACTCAATAATGATAATTGTGATTTGTCCCATCTTAATATTCAAAGCACACATTTACTCTGAAAGGAGAAAATAATTTAACTGATCATGCTAACCAAAATGTGTATATTTGGCTTTAGCATGTTTCATGAATCCAGCCACTGTTTACAATCCATGGTGTATGGATAATTTTGGTTGATTCAGTAAATCACTATTAAGCAAGTATGAACTTTTATCGTGGTCAAAGTTCTGCAGATTCACTCAACTAATTCAGTCTATCAGTACAACTCTTATGAAATGTAATCTTAATTGAAATGCAAACTTTAGTGGCAAGTGTTTTATTTGTCTTTTAAAGCAATAATATACTGTATCTGTAAACCCAGCAAATTGTGCTGAAAATGTTGATTAAACGATAAATATCCTAATTTTGATTAATGGATGTCAATTCCAAATAATCTATCAGATTATCAACCACTGGAAACATTTCTGCTGCTTAAGTGTCCAGTTGATAATCTAAAGTTTTTATTAACTCTCCAGCTTCTTTCTTATGAAGATACAAGATTCTAAGTCTGTCTTTGTCAAATTTGTATGCAAGTTGAAACAGGCTACTGTCAGTCAAATGTTTGTCTTAGTATATAGTATTTACTTCACATTTCTATGAATGTAAAATTTAAAGAGATGCTTCCTTCACATTTTAAAACATAATCGTACAGCACATAATTGTATAGTAATGATTATTCTCCTTCCTCAAACTGACAAACAGCTGAAGCCATGCAATGATTGCATGAGCATCACCAAGTATATATCCTACATATTACAAAAGACATGCACTACTTTGTGACACTTAGGAAAACATCATGCAGATTCAGGGATTCATGAAAACATTGTGCAGCTTCAGTAGTTCATTGGCTTGAGGATGGAGAATGTCCTCCGCCATTTTTACTAACAGGCAGTCCATTTGTAAGTGTATGTTGTCTATAAGTCAGATATTAACATGGGGACTGCTTATAAAACATTTAAAAATGTAGAAAAAAAGTAATTGTTGCTGGGTGCTAGAAATGAGAGCAACAAGCAAGCTATTCAAAGGTCCATCACTAACAAGATTCTCTTGTTATATTTTTCAGCAATACAAGTAAATTGCTTAGCGATCATAATTGGGACTGGAAATTCCATTGCAAAGTAGAAAATCACATGATCATGACAGACTTACAACTGTCACTTCCACTTCAGTAATGAAGTGAGTCACTGCCTTCATTAATCATATGGCCATGGCTTGTGATTTTAATTTTACACTCTCGATCAATGGCTGAAATGATCACAGCCACCTTACCTATTATATCAAAGCAGCTCAAGTAACAGCTTTTAATTCTAGCTTAGATATAAAATCTTTAGAAGCAGCAAAAAAATCAATAAAAACCTTAAGTATACCATCTTAAGTATAACAAACTGTTCTGCAGAGATCATTACACTGTCCACCATGCTACTTTCCATTTCATTAGGTGTTCATCAAACATAACGGTTCAGCTACAATGCATTATATTACATTACTGAGAAATAAAAATTCATTAGTACTCGATTGCTAATCAAAATTCCTTCAGTGAGGTAATGTCAACATACAAATTATCGGTATTAATGTTTACTAGATACTAAAAAAAATTCAGAACAATTTATAGAATGTTAAAAATGTAGTCAAAGATGAGATTTCAGAAATAACCATTTAATCTAATTCAGTAGCTCTTTAATAACTAAAATGTGAAATGGTTCTCGTATCAAAATAGCTGAGAATACAAAAACAAAATAAAGAAGATATGTTAAAAGAGATAAGTAAATATTATGATTAGTATATTGAATAATATTATATTAACATTGTAGAATATGTGGAACATTACTATGTTAAATATGGCAGAATTAATATTAATGTAATGAAGCATGCTGTAACTTTGATTATTGTTAAACAAAGATATTTGTACCCAGACAACACACTGTTCAACTGAAGATGCAATGATTATATTAAAAATAAAAAACTTTTTTAAAAAAAGATCTGAAAATATCTAATGAAATATGCATTTAAAAACATTTGTGAGGCAAATTTAAAGTGTATCAGGTAAATTAGTGGTGAGTAAAATGAAGATCATAAGTTTTAATGATAGTTAATTAAGGTTTTGCTGAACAAATCAAAGAAATGCCTACAAAAGAGAAATCTTTCTTCCTAAGCCTTTCAAGGATAATACTTCATTTAAAACAAGCAATCCAATGCTTGCTTTCAAAACGACTGACACAATTCCTTACAAAAAATTTCTGAAGAAACCAAGCCACTAGCCAATAAAAGAAGAGATCTGAAGAATCATGTGTTGATAAATAATTAGGACTACAAAGAAAAACTAAATGTACACTTTTTAAAATAATATATGTACCTTCCATCTATACTTCAGTGTCAGTTATTTACAATATTCTTAAACCAAAACAAAACTTTAAATATATATAGAAATCACAATTTTAGAAAGACTAAATAAGACGTATTTTTTTAGAAATATGTACAAAGTCCACTGAGAAATATCTCAGTATTTTACATTAATGAAAAAAGTCAAGTTCATTATTAGAAGCTGAAAATAGGTACAGGTAATCCTCAAGTTACAACAGTTCATTTAGTGAACTTTCAAAGTTACAACAGCACTGAAAAATGTGACTTATGATCGTTTTTCACTGTTGCATCCCCATGATCATGTGATCAAAATTCAGACACTTGGCAACTGACTCATATTTATGACAATTGTAGTGTCACGGGGTCATATGATCACCTTTTGCAACCTTCTAATAAGCAAAATCCATGGGGAAGCCAGATTCACTTTAACAACCAGGTTACTAACTTATCAACTGCAGTGATTCACTTAACAAGTGGCAAGAAAGGTCATAAAACGGGGCAAAACTCAGTTAATAAATGTCTCACTTAACAGAAATTTTGGGCTCAATTGTGGTTGAAAGTTGAGGACTACTTGTATACCATGATTTAGCTGCCCATCATGTCAACGTGAAGAAATTACATTGGGTTGAAATAATCTAATGTAGATGTGTTATGTAAATTGACAGGAAGATCCCTACAGAAATCACTGGACATACAACTCAAATCCTCTGTTCACCCAAATGCCAACATTCAGGCACAGGCACATATTGAGATAGAGGCCTCCCATCAAATCTGCCCCCTTCCCAAATGTTTCCTGGAATTTTCAACTATGATATCCTTCCAGGACATGATGGGAGACAAATATACATGTGCACTATAATGAAGTAACTCTGTTCATTTCTGCAGGAGAATGTTGGGAAAATGTGATATTAGCTGAAGCCTAACAAGGTTCCATTTTATTGGTTCATATTTTTAATGTTCATGGTTTCAAGAAAGCAAAGGATAAAATTCATAAGTGGTTAAAATCCTTTTTAGGAGTTGACAAGAGCGAACTATTAACAATCCAGGTAACACAGAGATACTGCTGATCAGAAATTTCAGGGTAGTTTCTTTGAGAAAGAAAGATTGTCAATTGCATATCTTTTACCAACTTTAGCTGACTCACTGATAGAACTTTTGAAAGAAAATGGAGTTGATTATTCACGTGCTAGTTATTTCCAGGTTGGGACAATGTCTTGTATGCGGATCATTTTTTAGCTACAGATTTAATCATTTGAAAATATTGGTGCCAGATTGCTGGCTGGCAATCTTGGTATATATACAGCACCTCGCACACACTGTTTTCCTATTTGTTCCCTGATTCAAACTAACATGCCAGTAAAAGTCTCCTGAACATGAGCTCAACTCTGAGTTAACTACATAGACCCATACTTTCCAGGTTTGGTGTTTTAACAAATAAATAATCAATTTATTCTCTGGCATATTTCCTTTCTTCGCTAAGATACAATCCTCAACCAAGTGGAAGAAGAGAACTGCAAAACGGAAGCATTTGGGAACACAAGTGTCCTTTAAATCTAGATGTTTTTCTTCATGCTGGGATTTATATAAATATATCTTCAAAGTTATCTATAAACTTTGTCTACGTAGCTGTTCTTAAATATTAATACAAGGATATAAAATTATTATATACTTATATACTTACGTATTTCTGTCCCTTAGGTTTTTCAAGAACTACTACCCCAGAACTACTACTTTCCTACATTGATGTATACTACTACTTATGCTTTCCACAACATTGTTTATAGTTTCTCCTTTCAAAGTCTTCCTTCGTAAAACCAATCTTCTATGAAAACTTTGGTATATTTTTTACTCCCTACATTTCACTGTGTCTCTGTTATAAACCATAAATTATGTAAAATCTTCATTTTTTCTCCATTCTGTGATGCATTGCAAGCTCTTGATTTAACATATTATGAGACTGCGATAGTCTAAATATACAGTAAGTATATTAGTAAGATACATTTGCTATTATTGGAAAGAGCACTCTTGTATTCACAAAAATAAGCTATTTGTTCAATTGTTTATTAAGTCACAAGTGCCTGGGTTCAGAAAATATACTAAACCATGGTTTAACGAATCACAATACTAGGTACAAACTTCTAAACCAAACCACATTATGGTTTACTATATTCTGTACCGTAGCCACCAAGTACTTATTAGGACCAGATAACAGAAGTATGCCCTGTTATGCACAATTCCTAATGGGCTTAAGCTGTACTCTTTTAGTGTAGAATAATTTAGTTAGCCAAGCAGAAGAAATTTATTGCTTCTAGAAATGGTACTTAAAAGGTTAAAGACATTAAAAACAGACTTACTAGAAGGAACAAGGAACAAGTGTCTTTCAATGATTATTAAATCAGAGAATTAAAAATGGAATTTTGTAACTCAAGCTAATAAGCCTTTGAGTACTGTAAAAGACACATGTCCATCACGCTGTTTATGAATTCCCCAAGGTCATCACATTAGGTGCTGTTCAAAACAATTTGTTGAATTAGATGGACATTGACTGGTCATGAAAGTATGTATTCAAGATGTATAGCAAATACTGAAGCAGGACATAATGCATACAATAACTGGAACAATATAAAAAAACAACCAGTATCACGATTCAGCTTTATTTACCTGTGCGTATCTCTCCACCCCAGGGTAATCTCTGTAAGTGTACTGTATTTTTAACTTGCTTATCTCCGAGTCTGTATTGTACAGTAATGTTTTGAAAACTTTGAGCTAAACACTAAAGAGCTAAACTGTAGAATTCAGATATGCAAAAGCTATTCTTAGCTCAAACTTCCATCACTGAAGATTAATATTCAAATGTTTAGGGAGATAGAGAATTGTTCATAGTGAAAACAACTGTCAACACAGAACTTAGTAAAACCTAAACAAGGAGTTCATCAGGTCTTAGCTCAGTAATAGAACTATTGACCAAATACAAAAAAAAGAGTTGCCAATAAAGGTGAGGCACATTTATCAGTTTTGAGAAAAGAATAAATAAAACTAGTTGCAGCATAATGGCTGCATCTAGATAAACTTCAGCAAGGATCCCAGCAGCCAGTATAAAAAAGAGGTTATACTAGTGCGACATTATTAACTGTATCAGCAATAAACTGGCTTCCTAAAAAAATACCAAGGCCTACTCTAATATATAATTCAAAAGCCTTGCTGCTTGTAAATAATGAACAATGTGGCCCTGATAGCCTGTGACCTCTAAGACCATCAACTGTTGGTTCTCTGGCTCCAATTCCTCATGTTAATTGTCAAACAACAAAACAATCAACTTTTAAGGAGACATTATTACTTGCTTGCTAATGACACCTGTCCAACTGTAAGGACCAGACATCTACTTAAGGAAATCAGTGTTTCTAAGAGAATTGTGCTGATTGTCTACTATTGTTAAATATACTGAAAGTAGCAGCAAAGCTACATTGGCATCATGTATTCAATATTGTTTCTTTTATGAATTCAATCAAAATAATTTACATAGAAAACCTAACAAAATAGCAATACTTTGTAAAATTGTTCAGATAACTTTTTCTTCATCACTAAAATCTATTGAAGGTAATACACTAACTTTCAGACTGCAGTCTCTTGAACACTGACTTGGCACCTCTCTGTTAATAAGCATAGGATTCAGCTGTAAAACTAAAACATGTACAAATTACAAAAGTAATTTCAAATAGTTTTTCCATTTTACTGTACGCTTACAATCTCTCTGAGATCTATCAAGCTTTTTAAAAAAAGAAAAATCACTATTATTGCTATTTATAAGGAAAGCACTCAGATGAAGAATTAGTATCAACAGGATACATACAAACCTCACAAGTACTTGGCATCTCTCCTTTATAATTTTAATCAGCATAGCTATAATGGTGCTTTATTCTGCTAGCATGCTTTAAATCTCCATACAACTTGATTGCAGACCTTAAAAACAATTTAAAAACCATTCATTCCTCAAAAAGACAACAGTAGTCTACAACTTCACTGAAACAAACCAAGAATTTAACTGGTCCAGCATCACTTCCAGCAGTGACCAGCCAAAAGGTTCCATGAAAACTAAGAGGAGAGCAATAATCCTGTTATCATTTGGCTCCAATCTTATCCAATGGCATTCTGCCTACAAACTTGAAAGATCCATTAACCTATAATGGCTAATAATTATGAGTTATCTTTCATGAATTCCCTTATTAATCTATTTAAACTATAAAGGATAACTATTTTCTGATAGTTATCAACTGATAATTGATGGAATTCCAATTATAAAAGACAATAACCAAGAGCAAAGATTGAAAATCTTTGTTCAAATACATAGTTAATTTCTTCAAGTACCTTTAAACATAAAAGTGCTGTTTGTCATAGTTCTTCATTACAGAGTACCCCAAATAAATGCTTGTCATGTATTTCCAATAACAATATTTCAGGCCCACTGGTAATGAAACCTGTAGTTTGTTTTCCCTGATACTAAACTTGCACAAATCTGGACAAAAGTTGTTTAAACAAGTAACTTCTGATTATTGACATCTTCAAAATATGAGAAGAATGATCCATCAGTCCTGTATATAATCTTCTTTCTTCTTCTTAAGGATATTCTTTTCCAAATTCTCCTTATTTCAAGAATGAAAAGGCAGAGAAAGCTGAATTATCACTTTTGTAAGCAAAGCAAGAGATCCTACTATATATTGTCAGCAAAAAGATTTTACCAAGGAACCACTCTTATTAAAAAAAAATACTTGCAAATACCTAAAAAGTACCACAAGATACAAGGATGCTTGATGAGAGAAGTATCTAAATAGTGACAATTTTACTCATTATTGGACAAAAAACTATTTTAAGTTTGCTGGAAGTCATTTAAAAACTCAACACCTTCTCAGTCAATAGCATATGCCCCACACATCCATCCATAGCTTAGATATGTCATTTGATCTGTCTCTCGTGTATTTTTCTCCATTTGAAATTATCTTCCACTTTTCTCTGGTACCAGTATTATACATTTCTGGAATTCAAAAAGGGTGCATTCCCTGAAATACAAGTTCAACTTCCTGTTCCAATCTGACATTTTCCAGTGCAAGCACCTTAACCAGCTATCTCCAAATATACTTTCAAGTACACGAGGTACATCCCCCACTTTTCGGGCCTGTGATCTCGGACCGTTAACCTTCCCTCCCTGATATGCATTTTCCAGCGGCCCTGCCGCAAGTCATTTTCCCCCTTAGCTCCTCTCTTTCGCCCGATCACAGCTTTCAACCGGCTACGGTGGATTCCCGGTTCCCCCTACCTCTCCAGCAAATACAACATCAGCCCTCATCACACCCTTCCCGACATCTGCCCTTCACATCTGAGACCCGCGTTTGCCCAGGGAAACTTTTTCCCCTCCTTGCGTCCTACACCAAGCGACCACAAATCCATCCCCTCCGATTTCATTCCGCAACACTTTTTACGCCGTTAACCCTTCAAATGGAGGCACGTCATTCCCATGTGCCGCAGAACAAACCCTCAACTCTGTCCGAGATGCGAGCCGCCCCTAAAGTCCATCCTTACTCATTCCTATGCCCTCCCCCCGCCCGCCACTGCCATCCATCCGGCTCTCGCCCGATGCCGAACCCCTTCCCTCCTCTCTCTCTCTCTCTCTCAAGGACGCCCACCCTAAACGCAGAGACCGTCCCGGAAACCGGGGAAACTTTCGCCCAATAACTATTCCCCCACCCCACCCCAGGGTGGGGCCAGGGCCAGGCCCGGCCCCGAGGCGCCCAGAACCGCCTTGTCTCGGTTTTTAGGCCGCACCTCAGGCCACCCGTGGATCGGGTCGAAAGAGGGAGCCGTAACGGCCATAGGCCCCATGACAATGCAAAGCGGGGCCGGCCCGCCCTTCTGCCACTCTGGCTCGCCCTCTCGGACGGGCTCGATCGCCGGCTTCTTCCCTGCCCGACTTACTACTCCCATCACCACTCCTAGTGCAGCGTCGGCGGCGCCATGATGAGCCACCTCTGCCTCGCTCTTCCCTCCTTCCCCCCCCACCCCACCACTTCCCGGCTCGTATCGCCCAGGGCCGGCCTGCTCCGGCTTCGCACTCACCTTCATGTCGGGACATCCTAGTTCAGAGGAGAAGGCGGCGGCAGCGGCCTGTCCTGGCCCAGCCCAGGCCCGTCCCGGGCTCCAGTTCCCCCCTCCCCACCCACCCCCCGCTCTCGGCTGCTCGGCGCCCGCTCTGCAGCTTCGGCCCGGCCCGTCTTGGCCTAGCCTGGGCTCCCCCCCCCTCCCCACGTCGCCCCTCTTGGTTGTGTGCACGGCTCGGGAGGGTTCGCCGGGGCTGGGGAGCGGGAGCGCGCGTGCGCGCCTGTGTGTATATGTGTGTGTGTGTGGAGGGAGGGAGGAGACTCGGTTCCGGTGGCGGAGAAGGAGGAGGAGGAGACGAAGGTTGGCGATGGTGGCGGTAGCAGATCGGAGAGGGCCTTTCCGGGTAAAGAGAAGCAGCGGCGGCGCTGGCGGCAGTTTTCCCCCCTTCCCCTAGCAGCAGCAGCGAGGCAGGCAGGCGGGCGCGCGAGCGAGTGCCGCCGCGGTGACACGGTGACTTCGTAAGCTCGCTCAGCCCCAGGCCAGCTTGTAGCGCCGCCTCCCCCCCCCCCCCCCCCACACCCCC
>JANHFL010005491.1:0-11552 GCA_032468155.1 Oxyrhabdium leporinum
ATATATATATATATGAAAGAGCAGTAATTCAAAAAATTAGAGGAGCATTTGATTATACCTTTGAAAGCGAGACAAATTAAGATAGATTCCTGTTATCTTAGTTCTTATGATTCCTCAGTAGAGAAATATGCTATTAATCTTTTAATGCAAATTATGAGTTCTGTCTTTTAGTTGTTGTTATTCTGTTTACATATGGTCAGCTGGTCCACATATGGAGCAGTATAAAAGTCTAATGATGTGCATATGTACATATCTACATATTACACTGGTACAGTTTAGAAAAGGTCCCATCTTTTTATTTTCTGCTTGTGGAATATTTGAGCATTCCAAGAGTTTCCCTCACATTTGGTACCTAGTAATTCTTTTCATCTGATAGATGACAATGATCAACACAATTCCTGTTCTTCTACTCTTATCTATTGCATTCACCTTGCAAAATAGGCCCGTCTTGCAACAGTTTACTTCCACTGAATTTTACACTGGCAGTTTGGTTCAGAAATCTTTATTTTTCATGGGAACGTGATCTATTTTACTACAATTGTTTTTATATTGTTGCATTCTAAAACAATTCTCAACAATTTGGTCTGCTTAACAACTGCCACAAAAAAGTTTATAAAATTTTATGACTATTACAACATAAGACCAGAATGGGCATCCATTATAATTGAAAATCAATACTACTTGAATGCCATTTTGTAGGTCATCAATAGCCAGTAATTTTATGTGAACAGAACACCCAGATTTCTATCTCCTATCATTTGGCCTCCACTATCAGGTTTGTCAGTATCATTTAGCAGTTGGGACATCCTGCTCCTGTCTTTTATAACCAAATGGCAATAGACATACATTCACTGAGTTACAGTGGCAAATATTATGCAGCTTGGCATACTAGTCACAAAGACGTATCCTTTCTTTCCTTAAACCATTGGCATATATGAAACAGATTTTACAAATGTCAAAATGAAGATCACCTTTGCTTATCCAAGATGAATTTCATAAACCTGGTTATATGATAGCTCATAAAAGATAAAAGACAGAGGTCCTAAATAATTCTTTAACTTGACATCTTATACAGCCAGATGTTTTGATATATAACATATATAAAGGAACTATTCGGTCTTTAGTTTGGGCATTAGCAGTAATGGGAATTACTGTATATATGTGTGCAGTGAGGGGAGACTATGGTTCATAATGGCTTTTGTACAATGTTAGTTTTTCTTTATCCATAACCTAAAATAATGCAAAAACCCCCTTTTTTTATTGATATGGTTTGAGCTCAGTTTAAAAGAAGAAATTGCAGCATACGATACTAAACCTTTCAATTGAATTCAGAGCTCGTTTTCTACAGCTTTTTATCCCTTTTATTTATTTTTTAAAAAATACTGTCTTAAAAACTAAATGGGCTTAGGAATTTAAAATTAGCCAAGAACAATACTGTCCAAAGAATGTTGACTTTTTAAGCAAGGAGACAATTTTTCCAAACCCTGTTTTATTGTTATAACCACAAATATCGAGCCTTGCAAAATTCTGAACTTCATTTCACTGTCAGTTTTCCGATTCAGACAAGGAAGTTCATTATCTATTAAATTGAAAACAAACCTCCCACAGAGGAATGCTATCTAAAGATGGATGTAGTTGTATGGCGAAGGATAGCTTTTCTTCACCATTCATCAAAACGACATCCATGGGCTCAACCCAAATCCTTTACTGTAAATTGAAAATTGCAAAAAAAGAAGCAGTCATATTTCAGTGCATCTTTATTTTTTATTTTCCTTTGGAGAGGGACTCTTCACAACATGACTGGTTAATTCCAATTTGGCTTAAAATACATTTTTATAATCTTCAGTAATACTGCTAGCAATATTATTGCCATCTGTGAGAAATAGTTGGAGCCTGTTTTAAAAGGCTTGTTGTTTTCTTTATGACATAAGCTATTTTCCCTAAGCTATTTGTGTAATTGCTTGAAGATTTTGCTGCAAAATTAATAACCTTGTTTTGGACAATGGAAAAAGGCTGGGCCCAGGAAGAGAAAGGATAAAATAAGGTGAAAAGCAAAATCAGTTTTTCCTTCTACTATAGAAACCTCGTCAAGACTAGCATTATCTGGTAATCCACTTTTAAACTTTAACCTGTAGGGGGGCTCTTTGTGTTAGTTAATGTAAGCAGAAAAAGAGCTGGAACACTAATCAGATTAATCATATTTTGTGAAATACAAAGGCTTCATTAAAAGAACCTCGTTTCCAAGCTACACAATTCACACTGAAAAAAGTTTGCTATAAAAGGCCAGTAGCAGATAAATATACAAAGAAACAAGTCCAATCCTTAAGAGATCTGAACAAAAGGCAAAATTCTACAGTGACATCTTAAAATTAGTCAAATAACTAAAAATAAGGCTTAGTTGTATAGTTTTAATATAATTTTATATGTTTTAATTTTTAATTGGTAGCCACCTACAGTTGGTTACATGATGGGCAGCTATATAACAGTTTTAAGTGAATCAATAAAATAAATAAAATGTATATATTTAGTTTTCCAAAAGTTCCAATTAATTTATACATTTAAATATATTTTTAACCATATAAAATAATTGATTTCCACAAAGAGAAAAAAGGGCTGTTATATTTGAGTTATACCAATCAAGGCCCACATTGCTCAAATTCAATTTAATATTTTGCTGCATTTAAATTCTCTTAAGCTCAATGGCAATAGTGTCTATTATGAATTTGATCATAACAATTTAAAAAAAAACACTATTCAGTACTTAATACTCTTTCAGTACCTAAGCTATACATGACTGGCTATTTGGTTGTTGTTGTTGTTTTACTTTCTAAAATTTTATTTTTAGGTTGTTGTACCAGTGGATTTTAGCTTCAATGCCAGGAAGAATCAGCTTCATGATCTGAAAAAAAATGTTTTCTGTGGCACATACATATTTTCTTCTAAAAGTTCTAAAATTTTCATGTTATTCTCATTCTAGATATTTTTCACATTTCTTAAGTCAGTCCCATGTTTGAATGTGAAACTAAGTAGGCCTGTTAGAGATTATTTAATATAGACTTTGCCTGTTTAAGCATTTCTATGCTGTTGAAAAGAAAGCCTCCCAATGGCATAAAAATGTCAATAAGTGTTAGAGTTAAGTTCAGCAAGGAATCTGCAACTGAGGGGTCCTTGGTGCTCTCTGAGCTTGGTTGTTTTGTTGCAGATGTTCCATTACCCAAATTAGGTAACATCATCAGTGCTAGTAAGGAACATTATTTGTTCTTAATTTATATTCTAGTGGCTTGCCCTGTCAGTATTGGTGGGAGTGGTCTTGGAGGGTTGGTGGTTGGTTGGTTGGTTGGTTGGTTGGTTGGTTGGTTGGTTGGTTGGTGGGTGGGTGGGTTGGACTGTTTATTGTTAGCTTGTTTGGCAGTTCCTTGGTTGGGGTTTTCAAGGAAATGCCAGTTAAGTTAATAGCAAATAGTTCAACCAAAACAAAACCCCCACAAAGACAACTCTTGATGACTCAGAAAGTACTGTTCAAATAGTAAAAGTACAATAAACATTTTTAAACTTTATTAAAGCAATAAAACAGAACAATTGAAAATAATGAAAGCAAGTAAAATAATTGAAACAATTAAAAGGACTGGGTAAACAAGTATGTTTTGAGCACACTCCTACACTGCTATATGGAAGGAGTGCTTCAACTCCTGTGGCACTTCGTTCCATGTCATTCTTTCTCTTCCTCCTGGGAAGTTTTTCAGATCCTTTAAAGCATGCTCTTATTAAACCTTCCTTAGATCCTTCTTTCTGTCCAGGATACTGTCCATTTTTCTGCTTTCTTTGAATCTTTGTCCTCAGATGGCTGTCAGGATTTTGAGCAGTTAACTCAATTCATGAATCAATTTTATTACACTTTAGATTTATTGGGTTTTAATTTCCTTAATTCCAAAGCAAGTTCAGATTGTTTGTGAATTATAGATATAACTCTTTAGAGAATTGGTAGATTAATGAAGTTTGTTTGAATATAAATAAAGAGACAATGACAGGGAAATCATTTTTATTGACATTCCAGAAACAGAGCAACTTTGCAATTCACAGGTGATTCGGTGACCATAAATGAATTGACAATGAATACATAATAAAAATGTTCATCATTTTATATATTATTATTTTAATGATTATTTTTGTAGGAAAGTTAGACAATTTATAAAGCATACAGTAGCAGAGTAGTAAACAAAATCCTTAATGACTGTAGTTCAAGACACATTCACTTTCAGATTCATTTTCAATGATAGATGGGTTTATTAGCTGCTCCAAATTTGAAAGAAATAAATACAACTAACTCAAGGTAGATTATAGGAAGTGCTTGTTCTTGTAATACATGATTAATATATGATAAGAAAAGGGAAAGATGGTAATTTAAACGACTTTTGAAAGATTAATCATATTTGATTTTTTTTCTCCATGCTTCTTATACATTGGTGTTATATTATGGTACTATTGGAGGAATCAATTGCAGCAGAAATTGCACTATTGGGAGATCTGAAGGATCATGTTGGAAACAGAGTGCCAGGGACAAAATCTATGTGGTCATTAAGTCTCAACACTGATGTGATGGCATATAATCAATCAATCAATCAATTATCTAATATAATTGGATAAAAGTCAACTTTACGGGCAATATATATTAAAATACTAGTGTAGACATTCAGGAAGATCATCCTGAGATAAATAGACAAAAAAGTTACATAAGCAAAGAAGCCTGAAACATTCCTTAAGTCCCAGGAAGAAAGGCAATTATTCTTAAGAGATTCAGGCAGACTGCTCTCTGACACACTGGAATATAGTGCACAATTAACCTTGCAAGATTCAGTTATTTTAGTCCCTCTCAATATAGTAAAGTTTAATTATTCCAGTGGAGATTATTTCCTGATCCAGTAGACTCCAGAGGTCTGGCAACTAGGGATACTAGGATACTAGAGACTTGTTTTATTATTGGGATATGCCAATATTAAATTAAATGTTTTTCTAAAGAACATGCTTCCTATGAACATAACTATGTATCTTTCCTTTTATTATTGTTTCAATATATGCAATGCCCAGTTTATCTACTATCCAGTACCTCCTGGTATGAAATGGTATTCCTGAAATGAAATGAAATGAAATGAAATAATATGAAATAAATGAAATGAAGGAGCTGTTCCTGACATTGGTTGAGCTACGGTATGGTATTGCTGCTCCTTGTGACTGTTGCTATCCAAGCAATCTATTGTTTGATTCTGCTCATCAGATGTATACATTCCTCCGAGTTAAGTTTTGAACTTTATCTGTACATCTATGCAGTTGCCAGATACTAATTGTCATTCTCCAGTCTATTTCCATAACTTCTATTACTAGCTTCTCAGCTTGTTAATTTTTTTATGTATATTAATTTACCAAACCTAGTATATTATGTGACTCCACTCTATGTAGTTAATTGATGCTTCAGTGTGTATTGCAAACCCATAAAACTGGGTTCACTATTAGTAAATGTGTCATATGAACACAGGTACAATGATTGCTGATATTTTTCTGCATCTCCATTTTAATTCCTAATGTAGATTTTGCATCAATCAAATCTGCCTCTAAATCTTATAGATCATTAGGCTAGTGACATAACTAGAAATTTTTACAGCAACTTATGAGTGCTCTCACAAATAACTGTCATGTGATACAGTAGTCACAATTTACCAGTCTCTTATTTGGGGAGGTTGCTCTCTTACTACCTGTTGTGTCTATTAAACAAAGCTCAAATTATCTTTCCTGGAAATGCAAGAAAACCTTTATATAAATCATTGGGTTGTATTCAAAACGTAAGAATTGTTGAAATATATTGTTTAAATAAAGATTATCCCAAAGGTTGTTGTTGTTTTTGCAATATAACAGTCTCTCATCTAATTTTTAAAATAAAAATAATATTCTAAAATAATAATCAAGCAAGCTAAAGAATGTAAGGGACATGGTTTATCCCTATATTAGATCCTAATGTAGATTTGTTTTAATAGGATCCTATTCTGAATCTGATGGGTCTCATTCTATAAAGTTTCCATATTCTCATAACAGCAAACTACTATTATAACTCTAACAAACAAGGGAAAAAATAAGATCGTTGGCTTCTCTATACATTTAACAAAAATTCTTACCTCACACACCAAACAATGAGGAAAGTTAGTTGTCCTTTTACCCTCCTTGACATTCCGTGTTGAAATCAGAATGCTGACAATTCTTTGTGATCTCAAGAACAGCTGGTCGATTAGTGTTAGAAAATGAATGTTTCTTAGTTATAGCAATACTTTGTGTTCTGTTATATTCAAAATTGTTTCACCCATATTTGCATCTAAGCTTATTGCTGAATTTAATGACTAAATTGTATAAAAGCTGACATGGTAAATAAGACTTAATCTGGACTCTCATGAAACTGTGAAATGTTAAAATTGGATGAGTATAATTAGCTTATTGATGGGGATACTTCATCCAATCTGCATGTTTAGAAACATTACTGAACAAACCATTTTTGTGATATAGCAACATTAAATTGGAACATTATCTGCTCTGACAATGACCCTACAGAATTGTTAATCCCATAAAGATAATAGTACAAAAATAACAAGAAAAAAAGCTATTGTATACTTTCATTTCAAGAAATTAAAGGTGACGTAGTCAAAAAGGAAACTGCCATTCTTTTTTATAAGAAATGAAATTACAGATAGTGCCAGAAGGATTGTGTTACAAAGGCTTTTATACCAAAGTATTTTATCCATGCAAATTATGCCTGCAACCCAATGCACAATTATCCTAAATAATTCCACAGGATCATGATACAGCTATCCTGGAGCTAAATCTAGCCTGTCAAGTAATTGGAACTACAACACCTCTTAGCTGCAGCATTAGTCACCAATGACAAGAAATTGTGGAAGTTATGGTCCAAGATAAGTGCAAAAAAAATGTAACAGATGCAATCTAAAAAAATTCCACAAAGATTGTTTTTCCTCAGAATTTCTGTCTGGGATCTTCAAAATTCTGTTTCAATGTGGGAAAAAATCTACTAGCATAGCAAACTTACCCACTGGCTAATACAGCAAAATAACAGAAGAATCACAGTTTTTGTACTTATACCTCAGATATTATCCTTTTGTTTTGTTTATGTGTGGCTCTGGAATTGTGCTAATGCAGTTAAAACTACATTTCCCAATACATGTGAGACATGAATGAAAAATAATGTCCCCAATGTTATAAGTTGTCAACAAATAGTAGTACCAAGGCGCTAGAGACTCTGATGTGTTTACTGTTTTTTTCATTTCAATTGGTGGGAAGTTGTTCTGAGAAAAGATGTTGCTATGTTCATGAAATGGAAAATTGCAATGAATGCTTGTTAATGTCCTTTAAGCACCATGATTAAAAGTTGACTGCTAAAGGAGTCCTTCCAATTAAAATTCATTGCTGAATGCAGGTGATTTGGGGGGAATGATGTGAAGTCTGTGAGTCACTAGGGCACAAAACGTAAAGATAGTGATCTGGGAAGAGGTGATTTGTGTGATCAAGAACAAAGTCGACTATGTGTGACAGCACCCAACAAATGTCAGATGGGAAAGGTTGATATCTCATTAAGAACAATCAGCAAGTCACTCAACGGGAAATTGCTGTCAAACTTGGTATTTCACAGCAACATATGGGTCATATTATTGATGTTCTTCAATATTGGAGGGTTTATGCAAAATGGGTTCTTTGCATGCTGTCGGCAGAGATGAAAGTTTCAAGAATGGAATTTTTCCAACAATTGTCATGCTACAAGAGCAACAGTGAGATGCTTCCTTTCATTGTATCATGTCAGCCAAGAAAATATGGGTTCATCATTTTGAGACAGAAATGAAATGTCATTCCATAGAAAATCATTGCAGCATTCACTTCCAGGAAGAAATAATCAAGTTTTAGGCAATGTAGATGGGTTATTCAACTGTATTTCCTTTAAGATGGCACCACTACCAAGTCAGAGTGCTACATTGCAACACTCAAAATCTTGAAACAATGATTAAGCTGCGCTCAGAAGCACAAGAAGGAAATTTTGCGTTAATATGACAATGCTAAGCCTCAAAACCAAGATACCCAAGAGACAGTAGCTAATTGTGTAAATGGGTGACAAGAAGGATAAGAAGGCTCCAAACCCATTTGTACAACTCAGAGGTGATCCTGAGGACACAGATAAACCTCCAAGTGGCCTCAATGACTTTCTAAAAAGAATGCAAATGACCAGCTGTCTGTAAGGAATATAAATCCTTCCATTCGCCACCATCCAGTCAGAGCTTCTTGGGTGAGAGGCAAAACATCTTCAAAGAAAAACAAGTCCAGTTGCCTCTTTAAAAAAACCACATTTGGGACAACTATGACCTGGATGACTGAGAATTTCCATAGAAGATTCTGAACTAATATTGTCATGTGGTTAACTTTTCTGGATTTTTTTCTATGCAATTTCCACCTATGAAATTTAGTTTCTTTTTGTGTGTTCTTCCCATTGCACCACATCATTTTCCATTTGGTTTTCAGAATTACTCTGATAGACAGACAAACAGAAAGAAAGAATCTCATGTCTCTGTACACAATTTCTGTATAATATTCCATTGGACTGAAAAAACAGAAAAGGAACCCAGCTGGTACTTGCCTGTGGTGTTTAAACAACTAACATATTTCATGGTAAGATGGCATTTGATAAATGAATAGCTGGAGAAGAGGGGGAATTTAAGTGTTACCTGTTTTCTATAAGAATTAGACTCCTTGTGACTACACTGTCATAAATTAGGGATGTAAAAGAAATCCATGATGAATTTCTTTTTAAGTCAACTAAGGTGATCTGCCAAAACAGAATTGATTATGGCACAAATAGGCATGGAATTCATGGAACCTGCTAATGTCTGTCTCAAAATGCATTTTGGCTCAAAAATTTCAGACAAAAAAAATCTGCATTTGAAGAGTTATGAAAAAAGAAGCCATATATCATGAGATGTTTTATAACATGTACTGATTAGTAAAAGGTGCATGTAAAAAACAAATGTAGAAAACATTTATCATAGACTGTTCTCTAAATCATGTCCATATCAGGAGATGGATGCCTGAAAAATAATATCAGGGAAAGTTAAGGACTATAACAAGTGCGTATTTTAACAAACTGCAGAATATTTGTCAGACAAGATTAAAATTTCAATGCATACTGACATAGCCCAAATTTGAGGTCTAACATACCACCATAAATAAAGATATATACTCCATTGTTAATATATTATGCCACTCAGTCCATAATAATATAGTCTTGCCACCATAACCTCCAAAGTAAACAAAACTGAAAATAATAAAAAAAGTGCAATTTGAAAAATAAATGAACTATAACAATTTTCTGGATGCTTTTATAAATATCTTTATAATCTTTTATTGTTTATAAAGCTATCTATGCCATCTAGCAATTTTTATTTATTACTTTTTTCTCTTAAATATAATTCTAGCCTTAACCATAGCTGATATGTGGAGACTGTTCCCAAACATTTGCCACAGAAATTTGGCAGCATAACATTGGTAAGTCATTTCACTGAATGTGATTAATAAATATTGAGCCTGCCTCCAGATTTAAAAAATTAACTTACCTTAAATTACCTTAACTTACCTTAAGTGTGTAATGACACACTGTAAGAACAAGTGGTTTTTTACATCCTCTTATCCACTTTCTGGAATCAGCAACAATTCCAAATTGTATGAACTCAGCATGAACTCTTTATCTCATATTTATTTGTTTATTTATATGTTTGTTTACTTATATTCCACCTTTATTATTTTTTAAAATAGCTAAGGGCAGCAAACACATCCAACACATCGTCCTCCTATTTTTCCTGAAACGGCAACCCTGGAGGGAAAAGGGTTAGGCTGATAGAAAGTGACTGGCACTTGAGACTTTCGGCTGACATCACGACAATACCAGACACAGAAACGGAGCTCTCCGTTTCTATACTGGCTTCTCCTTGTTGATGGGCTCCGTAAGGAGCCAAAGTCACCTTGGAGTGGCAGCGATGCTAAGGAGGAGTGTTCAGTGAGGTCACAGGAGAGATTGCAACTCTCCTGGTGAACCTCCGGGCTATTTCTGTCTATGTCACGACAAAGAGAAGAGGCAGTCTAAGATGGCCACCATGAAGTTGGGACAGCCGAAAAAGATCCAACATAGTGCTGGAGTGAAGTAGGCGAACAGTGTCTGTAACTGGGTGAGAAGAACTTTTTATCTTATTTGAAACCCCAAAAAGAATCTGGAAAAGGATTCACAATTACTTAATTAGCAGTGACCTGGCACTTTGAAAAAATATTAAATTTGAAGGAGGAATTAGAGGGGGGAAAAGACAGAAAATTTGCTAAAAATACGGAAAATTGGATTTCTAAACTGGACAGGCATTTTACTGGACAGGCATCTTGAAATGTTGGGATTATCTACCCAAAACTGACATTATTTTTTATATTGTGGAAGACTGGAAAACAGACTAATATTGAAATTTAACTAAACGGTGCCACCTGCTGACGAAAGGAAGAACAAAATATTACAAAAATCTTGCTTGTCTATTGGAAATTTAAATGTGATAATTTGAAAGAAAATACCACTGAAAAGACCCCTGAGGATTACAATATGCGACTGGATTGATAGAGGGACCTAAGGAGGTGCTGGAAGATACAAGGAACTCTTCAGAGGAGCAGATAGATTAAGCTTGGGACATAAGGAAAATAAGAACATTGAATTTTTTGAGAAGAGTTTGTAGGCTTGAACATATGGTCTTCGGAGTATTGGATAAAGAGGGATTCAATGAAACTGAACGAATGAAGAATGGAGTGGAATTTGGGAAGAGGTGGCATCAGCAATTCAAAGAACAAAAGAGACACTGACAAGACACTGTCAGAAATCATGAAATGAATTGAAAGTATAGATGAAAAGCTGGGAAATACAATACAAAAGACAGTGACTCTTCAAGATGCCCAGGAAAAGGAAGAGCTAACTGAAAGAGGAGATGAAAAATAGGACAGATAAAACAAATGAAACAAGAGGGGGAAAAGGAGATAATAATCCAAATAATAGAGATTGATGATATAAGCCAAGGAGAGAGTACTCTAAGGAAATTAAAAAAGAAATTGGGGAAACAGGAAGGTTTTTACGGGAGAGAGATAGGGGCAAGAGTAGATATTTCAAAAATTAGACAATGGAAAAAGACAGAGAAGGGAGAAAAGTTTAAAATGAGCAATCAAGATGTGGAAGCAGATAAAAATAAAGATCCAAGAGAGGAATATGAGAGACAAGCTAAGAAATGAATAATGAAAGCTTTAAGACAAGTAAGAGATGATGGTTAGAAAAGGCAACATGTTTAATATGGCAGGGGCACAACAACAAAAAAGAAATAGAGGGATGGGATTTAAAGAAAGGGGGATAAATAAAACACAAATAAGGAGATGTAATAGCAAGAGGGAAAATTAAAATTTGAATGATGGTATAACTAAATTACAATTTAATATGAAGG
>JANHFL010005491.1:18836-31898 GCA_032468155.1 Oxyrhabdium leporinum
TCCACCCTCCTCCCCCTCCCCCTCTCCTTCTCCTTCATACCATCATTTATTAAATGTGTATGCCAGCCAAGGTGTATCTTACCATGTTTCATGGTCATGTAATCCCATCTTTCACAAATTAGATTTTTTAGTAATAGATAAAATGCTATACTTTTTTCTTAAATGCATAGTTATAAATATATCATGTTTAGTAGAATTTTGCAATTTTTAGTTGTGCAATTTCTGTTGTTAAGTCAAAGTGCTGAAATTTTTAAACTAAAAATTGAAAAAGAGACAATAGGATGACAGGGCAACAGAAAGTCCTTGATATGAATAAAAGGACACAGAAAACTCTGAAATATGTGAACCTCCTTTCTCAATTATTTTTGTAGGAAAATATAGCTTTGAAACATTGGAAAAAAGCAACAATGTTTCCTTTCTCTTCTGAGGTTTTGTGTGTATGTGTGTGGGGAGAGACAATGCCTAGAAGATGCACATTTTCCTTTCTTCCTATAAGGTCTTTCCCTCCTGAAAGTTCTAGAAGGAAGCACAAACCTTACAGCAGAAAAACAAAGTATAGAGAAGCAGCAGTATGAGACATTCCATAAAGTGACTCATCTGATAGTCCTGCATAACCTCATCTGCCTACTGAAAAATTTATATGTTGACAAGGAAAACAAAAAGTTGTGGGGCAATTAATTTATTCAAAATTGAAAAAGGAGTATACCAAGAGTATACAGAAGAATCTTAACAGACTTGAACACTGGGCCCTGTCTAACAAAATAAAATTCAACATAGAGAAAAGTAAAGTTTTTCATTTAGGCAGGAAAAAACAAATGCAATTATAGAATAGGTGGTACCTGGCTCAACAATAGTAACTGTATGAGGATCTTGAGGTCCTAGTGGACAATCATTTAAATATGAGCCAGCACTTTGTTGCAGTTGCCAAAAAAGTCAACACAGTCCTAGAGAACATTAATAGAGGGATATAACTAAGATCATGTGAAGTGTTATTACTACTTTATTGGTAAGACTACACTTGGAATGCTGAATCCAGTTTTGGTCACCATGATATAAAAAAGATGTTGATACTCTAGAATGAATGCAGAGAAGAGCAACACAAATGATTAGGGGACTGCAGGCTACAACATATGAGCAACAGTTGCATGAATTGGATATGTCTAGTTTAATGGAAAGAAGGTGATGTGATAGCAGAGATCCAATGTCTAAGAGGCTACCACAAAGAAGAGGGGTCAACCTACTGTCCAAAGCACCTGAAAGCAGGACAGGAAGCAATGGATGAAAAGTAATCAAGGAAGGAACCAACCTAGAATGAAGGAGAAATTTCCTGATAATTACAATTAATCAATGGAATGACTTGCCTCCAAAAGTTGAGGATGCTCCAACACTGGGGATTTTTAAGAAAAGATTGGACAACTATTTGTCTGAAATGGTATAGGGTATTCTGCTTGAGCAGGGGATTGGACTAGAAGATCTCCAAGGTGCTTTCAACTCTGTTATTCTGTCAAGTGTGTATACTGTCCCCTTACTTATTTAACTTAGATACATAATTGGAAATACTGAATCAGAAGAAGCAGAAGCTGAAACTAAAGTTGCTGAAAGATGTATTGACAACCTTGACTATGCTAATTATAAATAATTTTTGGTGTTTGGAAGTTAAGAAGACTGAACGAATGTATAGTAGAACTTGAAGATGAGAAAGCAAAAATCAGTGTGATTCTCATTCTCTCTCTTTCTCTCTCCTAAAATTATGTCAACTACTTGTGCAATGCAAGTAGGTGAAGCAGTAATAATAACCTTTATCTTCCTAGGAATAGTAGCTTCAGCCTTGAACTAAAGAGGTGTTTCTATTTGGCAGAAATATTATGCCTGATCTAGAGAAAATATTAAAGTTCAGAGACTTCATGCTGCTATCAGAAATATGTATGATCAAGGCCATGTTTGTCCCATCTGCAGCTGAATGAAGATAAATTGATGTCTTTGAACTATGATGCTGAAGAAAATCGCTCAGAATACCATAGACTGTTAGAAAAACAAACCATTTAAAACTAATTGAAATAAAATCAGGCTGCTAAAGCTTAAATGTTTTGGACCCATAATGAAGAAGGAAGAGCCTGGAGAAGACCCTGCTGCTTGGAAATGTCAAAGGTAATAAAAGAAGAGGCTGGAAAAAACAAGATGGCTAAGACAGTACAATTGATTTCATGAACATGAGCTTACACAAACTCAAAGAAGCAATTACTTGTTCCATCATCAGGTCACAAAGAGTCAGAAGCAACCAAACAACAACAATGTTCTGAATGTCACTAAGAGATGTGAAGAATATTGCATCCTCTAACCACTGCTACCAAGTTAGAAGAGATTGCAGCTCTGCCGTAGTGCAATGTTTACATGTGAAAAGAGCCATAATATCTATTCCATAAATTGTATATTATGCAACTGGTGCTAAGCCGCTTCAGTGAAGCCAAGATTCTACAACTTTCTGGAAAGGGAAGCACAGAACTATTATAAGTAAGAACTAGAGATTTCCATTTCCCCTCACAGAAAAAAAAAGAAAATAGAAAGATACAGCTGCAATGTTTTTGCTTCTTCAAAAGGGAAGTATTCGCAGCAACAGAAACATATTCACACTTTCAGGCGAATAGTGAAATATTTTCTAATCTGAACATCCTCTAAAAAGAGGTAAAATCAATAAGTGCCATGAAAAAAACTTCAAAGAGGGACCTCCTGTCAATGACAGAAGTTTTTTAGCAATGTAAAGTCTTTTGAAGAAAGGTTCCCAGTTCTGGGAACCCTTTGAAGTGACAGAAAGCAGGCATTGATAATTGCAGAAAGGTGTGGTGTCCAGCAGAGATAGTAAAAAGATATAACAGAAGTATGTGTGGGGGAAGGTTGAGAAGTAGCACAGGCAGTGGCTGACCCTGTTCACTAGGATCCTTAAAAAGTGGGGGGGAGGACCTGCAAGGTCAACTCTATCACTATGAAAGAAGCAGTTTGCAAACAGGAGCTCTGGATAAGACTTAGGAACCAAATTACATTTCCAATATGTATTTATGAAGCAAGGTATTATCTTTTTCTCTCAAACTCTAAAGTTTCAAAGCACATAAATTTCCCCCCACTTTTTAATATTCTGATAACTTTCAATAAAGCCATCAACATTTATAACAATTATTATTTGCTTACTTCAATAGTGACAAGAAATGGGAGACAACTAATTTTAGATGCCAATGGCTTCAAAATGCACTTTCAGGAACAATTTATTCTCTCTTGTATATTTCCTAAGGTCTTGTACATATTACTGAGAATATAATCAAGGATTTTTGTAAAAAAGCAGAATCAATGTGTAGGAGTTTCATTCCTGCTAGCATAAATCTGTATGGATTAGACAGAGTCTTGGCAAAAATCTGTATGAATTAGACAGAGTCTTGGCTGATGCAGAATCCAAAACTTCTCCAAAGATAGTTGCCAAATTGTAATTTGTAATAGAGCAAGATGGAAAAAATATTAATATAGGAGTATCATCTTCTTAACTGTGTCTTGGTCTTTAAAAATTCTCACAGGCCCTAGAAAGATTTGAAGAAGAGTTCTGTTAATTTGCTTAAATAAAATTATCTTCATTATTGGCCATAACTCTTTCTTGTTATCATGCATTCCCTGAAAAGTGTGATAAGTACTTGGGAAGTTAGAAATGCATTATTACATAAATAAAGTCAAGGTAATACAAAGATTGACTCTTCAGCTTAAAGATCCTGCCTTTTAATGCTGGGTTAATTGCCAGCAAAATATATTTAATCAGAATTTAATCCTGGATAACAGCATTTACTTGGCATGTATCACAAAAACCTGCCTGAAAAAAAAAAGAAGGGAGACACATTCTTTCCCAGTTCTGTCCACTGTGTGGTGCAGCGTGCCTGGGATGGAGACAGTGAAAGGTGTAGCCATAATCTATAGTAAATCCATCTCATTTATCAGAAAGCCCAGCTGTTTGAAGCATTGTTTTTGTTAGTCACAAAAGGATTTTTAAAAATCTTTAAAAGAAAATCTAATCTGGTCATGGCTTGCTGTAGGGCTGGTTTATGACTCCAAAAGAACCTGACATGCCACAATGAGTGGCAAAGAGGGCAAAGACTTCATGTAAGCATGGGAGACAGCATATATTGGTCCTGACTGGTGTGACTACTAGGTGGCAGGAAAGAAGCAACCAAAGCTTAACCCTAATGGTAGTTTTGAGTTTAGAAGTCTGATTTTAGAATTGATGCACCTTGCTAGCACTGCTCTTTTCCTGAAAGCAATGTGACGTATCGCTGCTGCCTCTCCTCCATGAACCTGGCTTGTGCCAGTTCCCCTGACCACCAGAATGTTATTTCTAGGTCTTTAACTGATGCCCAATGATGGAAAAGAGGTCTCCGGGATTTCTACTTATAGTTGGAGAAGAGTAGAACTCCAAGAGTTCTATTTATACCCTGTAGTGGATGTCAAATAGATGTTGAGTTAGATGGCTGAAAGATCAGGCAAGTTGGTTTTGAAGTCTAGATAGCAACTTCATGTATAAATAGTCAGGTTTATGATCAGACTAGATCACTGAAAGTGCAATATTAGACACATGTGCACACATGCAGCTATGTCTTACAGTAGTTATTATGAAAAAGTTACATTTATTAGTATGCTACTGGGCACATATCACTATATTAAAGAATTTCTTTAAGCATTGGCTTGCTTTGCGCAATCCCTTAAGACTAGACATTTCATGACAGCATCATCCTTGAACCTATTAGCCATGCACTTGACCTCAGTTGGCAGTATCTCTCCTTGGTAACTATACATTTCACTTCAATTGCAGTACTAATACTGGTACTTTTAATTGTTCAGGAAATAAGCTATAAATTATAGATCATAGAACACTGGCATAATGATTGCGTTTTACAAAAGCATTTGTAATAATGTAATCAAACTATAATCAAATTAAGGATTTTCAAATGTGAATAAACGTAGACAGATTACCCAAAAAAGGAAAGTAGCATAAGACCAACACTAAAGTGATATAATAGTAGGATAGAAAAGATAAAATAATCACAGTACTGAAAATAATCTCTAATCTGCACCAAAACAAATGTTTCTCCACTTGGCCTCTGCTGTGAGAAAGAGAGTATTTGTGTACAAACAAGTGAAATTCATGAGTCATATCTGAATTTGACAAAATGACCAGGACTTTGAACGTTAGTCCATAGCAGGGAATTCCCCAGAGTTTTCTAGAACCTGCAGAGATTGATATAATAATATGTAGAGGAAATATTGCAAGGATCTAAGTACAAACAAAAACTGATTTAGCTATTACCCAGGTATAATTCTCCACTTACAGAAAATCACCATCCTAACCCTGTCAAGATAATCAAATCAAACACACAATCCTCAGAAGTCAATAAGATCTTGAGATCAAGTTTGTCTTGACCTCAGTCACTCCAAGTTCTTTGGCCAGTGCCTGGAAGTCCAACCCATATAAGCTCCATTCTCAACACTTAAATTACTCTTAAATTCTTTTGGAGAGACAGAAATTCTACTAGGAGCATTATTTGACAAAAAGTTGTTTATATATTAAAAAAAGTATTGTCCCTTTGGAAGTTTCTCCCTGACAGTTCTTCCATCATCAAGAAATTTGTGAGGTCAAAGCAATTGTTTTCAATTTAGTAAGATTCAACAGTTCAACATGGCTTCAATTAAAATAACAATTAAGTTTTATACTTACATAATGCTTTGCATGCTCATAACATTTTACAGCTACTAACTAATGAATTTTCACCATACGCTTGCAAAAAGTTATCTTCACCTTAAGTACAATTAAAGTGGCTTATTAAGAGTTTAAGTTCAATGTGTTCAAGTTTTCATCACATCAAAATGAAAAGGTATGTCTATTAAATAAGAAGGGACTTATTACTAGGAGCTTATGGATACCTTAATCTTCTGAATTTCTTTTTAAAAAGACAATAGACATGAAGATTTAAATCCAAGACTGTGAAACAGTCAACTTTCCCATAGTTAGGACAAGAATTTTGCAAGAATACATGACAGATCGTTAGATATAATAAAATGAATAAGGCATGAGCAACCCTATAAATATTATCATAAGAGTTTCCAGTCTTTTGGCAAATGCAGTTATGTCCCAAAATTCTGCCAAACTTTTTTTTTCTGAATCCCATTTCAGTATCCAGAGTTATTCATGCGTCTCACAATTTAACTGAAAGTGTGAAGGAATTCCCCAACTGTTATAAACCTCATAAACTAAATTTCTTCCTACATATCTGAAGATCCATCTGGGAAACTTTCCTCCTTTCCAGCCATATAATGACATGAATGCTGTGGTAAGTCCAGCATCCCAAGTACCCAGGATGATGGAAATGTAAAATAAGGCAAAATAATAGAATCATGAATTGGAAGCAGGCATTAAGGCCATGATCGCTGATTATCAGTGGATAAACAGTATTTCAACATGTATTCAACATTTATTCTGTCTTTTGTTAATTTAAGACCTGTGGATGTCTACATGTCCTATAGTCTAGGATGATAAAAGATAAGCTCCTCAGGAGCAGGATGGTTCTTCCTTCCTCTACCACAGGGGTGTCAAACTCATGGCGTCACGGCGGCATCACATGACGTATTGGGACTTTCTTCCCCTTTGCTAAATTGAGCATGGGTGTGGCCAGCGCGTGACACATCCAGCCCATGGCCCAGAGTTTGACAGCCCTGCTCTACCATAAATCATTATGTCTTTCAGGAACAGCTCTGGGACTTGGACGGTGGGCAGAACAGTGCTGGGCTGATTCTCCTCTTTCCTCTGGGGCCAGTTCCAGTCAGTAGTGATGTGGAGGGAGAATTCATAGCCCACACTTTGAATTCAGTTCTTTCTGTCCTCCTGTTTAGCATCTACATGAGGCTGCTACTTGAAGTCATACAAGAGCTTGGGATGAACTATCAACAATATATCAATGATACCCAGCTTTATATTCTATTCCCAACTGCCATGCATATCCTATCTCAGTCTGTGGAGGCTGGTGGGACCTGAACTAGGTGCAATAGGCTTTGGACATTTGTACCTTCTAAGGCCAAGAACCTCTATTGTTGGTCTTGGAGAGGGTGGCACTGCCTCAGACCGACCTGGTGCATAATCTGGCAGTCCTCCTGGATGCATGGCTTCTGCCCAAAAAGCAGATGGCAGCTGAATCCATCTTCCTCATGAGCACTATACAAAACTTTTTGGGTGTTTTGAAAGGAGAGGAGGTGCAGCATGTGCAAAGTGGCCAGATTCCCTACAATATAGATATAGGCCTTGTGTGTGTTGGCACATCTTATCTTGGGCAGATAGCAAAGCCTGCTGGCTCCCTCGACAGGGAGTCAACTTGTGATATCTCCAACAATCATGGACAACCAAAAAAATTAGAATAGTAGCATCTTCTATTCCCATTTATACTCTGCTACAATTTACCATGTCTATCCCAAAATCCAAACACTCCTGAATTTATGTAGTCAAAGCCTTTGGAATACCTTGATGAATGTATACTTCTTTCATTTCGTCTGATAGTCACTCTTTACATTTGTCAGTTAGATTTCTCCTATTCCATCCCACTTCCTATGCTAATAGCTGAAAGTCAGCAGTATAATCCACACTGAGTACTTACCTTGTTGGAAGTAAAAGATTTCACAACTGGCAGTCATCCATTTGACTAAATGATTAAAGCTAGCCTTCATTTTTATATTAAAAAATAATGTACCTCTCCATGTCTGTACCACATTTTGGGCTGACCATTTTAAAGTTCCCTCTAGCATTAGGATAGTTACAAAAATTTAATTGGTGAGAAGACTTTCATATCTCAGGGAGATAGGTATTGAGCTAGGTACATAGTAAATTTGCTCAGGTTCCCATAATATTAGCCAGACAGGATAGGACCCTCTTGTGACTGAGCTGAAGCTGATAGTTATTTCACCAATGTTCTCAAGTCTTAGGATGATACTGGTACAGGGGCAGGCAGTTATAGTAGAGTCTGTTCAATCTGATGAATTAAATATTTCATCATATAGGCTAACTGGTTTATCTGGATTGAAGTTTGGTTCTCGAACCAAATTTATAACTTGGCTAAAGATTAACAGGGTTGCAAGAAACTAGTAGTCATAACGTGTCATTGTTATGAGAAGGCCAACTACTAATTGACATCTTAGGTATGAGCAAATTGAGGTGGACTGGGATTGGATAGTTTCAGCCAGATGATTATATCATTTAGTCAAGACATTAAAAGCAAATAAGAAACAATGTTCTACGAGGAGCCCAGTGTTAAAATGCAGCACTGCAGACTAACTTTGTCCACAGTCTAGAGTTCAATACTGACAGGCTCAAGGTTGATTCAACCTTCCATCTCCTCGAGCACACGGATTGTTGGGGGCAATATGCCAACAGTGTAAACTGCGCAGAGAGTACTGTAAAGTACTATGGAGCAGTGTAAAAGTCTAAGTGCTATTCCTATTGCTATTGTGTTAATGCCAGGACTTCACTATTAATGTGAAAAATATGGTTGTGTTAGAAAGACTGTATAGAAACTCAAAACACTTATCAACTGTAGTTTCTATGTTATGTATTTTGCCAATTCTTTGGTATTGCACAATAGTTTGAATCCTGCTTCTTATCCATAATATACAATGCCTGTTTTTAAACTTGCTCTCTGTAAAGTCTACTGTAAAGCCAATGGTTTTCTTTCAGAGTGCTAATCAAGTTGTTTTTCTAAGCTGTATTAATGTTGTCATCTTGAGCACAATGGCTACAAGTGTCTCTTGATCTTGAGTGAGAATAAAAAAACATTTGTGCACAAAACTTGTAAAATGTAGGCCTACGATAATCTGTACTGTACTGACAAGGAAACCACAGATTTAGAATATTGTTCTTTCCAGACATAGCAAATCTGCACTAGACTTAGCAATGCATTTTTTCTTCTTCTTCAAATTTCTTCTTTATTACTGTACATTGTAGACTAGCTGGTGGTAAATTGTAAATATGGCCACAACCTGTGGAGATCTTTTTAAAAGCGGTTAAAAAGCAATTTAAGATTCCAGTCAATGGATTATTAATTTACTTCAGAATCTGTGTCTTATAATGCTCTGCTGTATAACTGTGTCTGTGTGTTTCCTTGTAGAAGGATAGTCATGTTAATTTATCGGAGCCCAATATCATAAAGTTTAGCAACACTTTTTCCAACTGGCATATATTATGCTTTTTTTCATAAAATGTGTAAATTTGAAAAGGTACTACTAGACACTTTCTGATTTCTGTGTTTGTGATATGTGCATGCATGTTTTTATTTATACTCATACTATATGATGAATGTGGACTAATTTGTAAAGAAAAGATACGTACACAGACGCACACATCTATGAAGCTTGTTACACACATCTTGTACTACAACTTGTAAAAACACTTTGTTGACAACAAATGAGCAACTATTTTTCTGTATTTCTTAAGATATTTAATAGATATTGTATATATGCTATGTATATAATTCTTCAGTTGGAAAATTAGGAAAAAGGAAGGATAAATGGATTGATCCTGATTTCTTCAGAATATACTCATTAACACATTACCATAGATCATCACCATAAATATTAATCATCACCATAAATATTAATGTGCTGATCCATCATGTGTGAGGACAGGTTTTTTTAGAAAGCATTTATTTCAAGTTGTAATCAGAAAAACCCACATTTGAAATTCAGAGGCTCATCCTAGTTAAAGGTAGATATAATATTTCTTCAGATGGATTTTTCATCATAGCCCCATCTACTATAATGTATAACTTACTATGATATATAACTTAAAAGATGTGTATCCCAGGGTCCTTGACTCAAAGAAAATATACTGTATATTATCTATTAAACTACAGCATTGCATGGTTTGACATTCCTGGTTCTCATCTCCTCTCAGGAAAAGAGGAGAAGGGAGGGGAGAAGGGAGAGGAAAAGAGGGGAGAGGAGGAAAGGGGAAGAGAGATTCCAAAGAAGCAGCTTCCAATCTTCTTGGCAGTGGTTATAGATACATTTATATGTTACTCTCTCTCTCTCTGTCTCAGGAGTGTCAAACTCAAGGCCCTCAGGCCAGATCTGGCCCGCAGGATGCTTAGATCTGGCCCGTGTGCCCGACCTGAAAACAGTGAAGGACAATTCCATGGTGCTTCTGCCAGCAAAAAATGGAGCTCGGGAGGGCTGCATGTGGCCTCCCAAGCTCCCTTTTCACTGGTAGATGGTTTCAGGAGGATGTCACAGCCAAAGGTGGAGCTCTCAAGGGCTGCTCACAACCCTCTTAAGTTCTGTTTTTGCTGGCAAAGGATTGCAGGAGGCTGTTGCAGCCAAAACTGGAGCTCAGAAGCCTATTTTCTCTGGCAGAATGCTTGAGCCACCACAGGTGCCCCCGACATGAGTGATGTCAAGCTGGCCATGTCCACCCTGGCCACACCCATCCTGGGCTCCTGAGGTCAAACACAACCCTATGCTGCCCTCAATGAAATCTAGTTTGATACCCCTGCTCTAAGACAACATTATAATATTCATCTTTTCATTATCTACTCTTTTTCATTTTCAAACCCATAAATCCCAAGTTCCCTTTTCTCTATTTTTAGCAAAAATTCCATAAGAGGTAACTCAGCACTTTTCTCTTAACAGATAATTGCATTGTGTCCCTGTAATCACTGACATCATTTAAGAAACTTTGCCAAGAAATTCATACATGGTGAAAAACCTGTCTCACAAGGTAATTTTATTTATTTATTTATTTATCTCATTTCCACATCAGGTAAGGAATCTGGGCACTTCGCCACATTATGCCACTCTTTTATGGCTCCATACTGCTGCATTCCACAACACTTGCGTTTAGCAACTAAGTCAACTGATTTCTGGCTTAGCTGCAGTTCAAAATAAAACACAGAAAATCTAGTATTCCATATCAAGTTGAAGTTCCATGAAACTTGGTGATGGTATGTTTATTCACTGGAATTCTTAACTCAGTCCAAGTTCACCCGCATAGTGCTTGAATTACCATAATATCATGCTGTCAATGATTGGTGTCAATAAACTAAGTAGATGAAAGGTGCCTTGGTGGTATATGTCCTTGGCACTACTGACTGGTTGAGAGCAGCCACTGGTTAGAATGGATGTCATTTTATTTTTGTCAACCTTCTTGGTCATTTGAAGTATGTACTAATCAGCTATTCATTTTCTGTACTTCATAGTTGTTGATCTTAAGAGTTTGGTCAGAAATTCTTAAGATTTTGGAAAACAAAATTAGCAGTGAGATAGAAGCAATTTCATGACAATATTTATGCATTTTCATGAAGCATTCTCATCTTAATATAACCTTTTTTCCTGTAAATTTTAGTACATAGTGTGCTAAAATCACATTTTTCTTCTCTTTTACCCAATATATGTAATCTGACTGGAAAAACTAAACTGCAACTTTTATAGAAGTAGCCATTTTGAAAGATAACAACTTCATTTCATGCATTTATATAAAATGAGGTAAATCTATGTTAAAATGTGACTATTTTATCTCTAATATGGGAAATAGACAAGCATATTTTCTGTCTTTTTATTAACTTATCTAAAAAATATTATGAGTATTATATGCACTTGCTTGCCTTACTGGCACAAATGAAACATTTCTTGACAGAATAGATGATTTTCTAGTTGCCATATTTATTTTTCAAATTTAGGCATCATTCTCACTATTAGCAGAAGTAAATATGCAGCCAATTGTTAAAAAGCAAATACAAGTTTTGGTGTTTAAAGTGTGAAGTATCATAATTCAGCAGCATGGAGCAGGGCCTCTTACTGGGAGGGTCTAAAGAGGATGACTAAACCAGTACAAAGGGAACCCCCTCCAGGGAGGAACTCCAACGCTTGGTCCTGAACACCAGTTAGTGCAGGCCAAAACCTGATACTTTTATCTTCAACCTTTGACCTTAACATCTGGAAACATATTTTGAGTCCAACAGAAGGAAGTTTTCTTTTCTATTTCCAGTGTTTTATTGTAGAAGTCCAACTTATCTATAGCCAAGTGACTTGGCTCAAGCTATATTTTGAATGTACTTATGATACACTCTGAAATGTAGAATATATGTAAAGGAAATCACAACTTTTAAAAAGTAAGGTAACAAAAAGATGAAAGATGATCAATTAAAAGAAAATATGAATGAGTTTAGGTAGAATATAGAAAATAATCAGTTTAACAGATATTTCCAAGGAAGTGCTGAAAAACATAGACATTTGCAGTTGTTGGTGTGTGTGTGTGTGTGTGTGTGTGTGTGTGTGTGTGTGTAAATTTTATTGAAAATTTTACCTAGATATAAGATCAACATGAAACACATAAACAAAAATTAGAGAAAGAAAAAGTGAAGAAAGCAATGCACTTAAAGGAAGAAAAAAATATAATTAAAGAAATTACTTCCAATCTGCTTTTCAGCAGTTAA
The DNA here is from genome assembly GCA_032468155.1 of Oxyrhabdium leporinum. Classification (NCBI taxonomy): domain Eukaryota; kingdom Metazoa; phylum Chordata; class Lepidosauria; order Squamata; family Cyclocoridae; genus Oxyrhabdium; species Oxyrhabdium leporinum. The sequence goes on from JANHFL010005491.1 coordinate 31,331, forward strand.
AAATAAAATTATCCCTCTTCTCTTTTTCATATTACATTATAGAGATCTCTTATGTCCCATTTTCAAACCCTTTTTTAATCAGCAAATTGACAATTCATCATTTCAGTTGTTTAACTTTTCAGCAGAAAGTCCACAAACAGTTTCAGTTTTTAATAAAGAAACGTACTGTTTTAGCACCTGACCAAACAACTCCGTTTTGCAACTTTTGCTGGTTTTAGACCCGCTATGTGAGGAACATGGGTGGTTAAAAATATATAAATAAATTTCCATAGTCATGTGGACATCATGGCTATACACCAAAGGCCTACGGAGCACTGTTATCTTCCCACTGAAGGTGTACCTATTAATCTATTCGCATTTGCATGCTTTCGAACTGCTTAGTGGGCAGGAGGTGAGGCAAGGCACAGGAGCTCATCCCATTGTGTGGCATTTGGGTCTCAAACCTGGGCTGTCAGCTTTCCAGCTGACAAGCTCAGTATCTTTAACTACTGAGCCATCTATCTATCTATCTATCTATCTATCTATCTATCTATCTATCTATCTATCTATCTATCTATCTATCTATCTA
>JANHFL010005491.1:39787-51714 GCA_032468155.1 Oxyrhabdium leporinum
CCACCCACACCCAGGGCTTATTTTCAGGGTAGGGGAAAAATTAGTCCCGCCCCCCAAAAGGTAGGGTTGGGCTTATTATTGGGGTGGGTCATGTTTTGTGAGAAACATGGTAGATATAAGATCATTGATTATATTCACTAATACGCTTAGCTAAGAACAATTGGCCCCAAGGTGCTTTTTCAAAAGGCAAGTAGACTTCCTTTGTTTTTTTTTCAAGCTGTTTGCTTCTCATCCAAGCAGCTTCTTCAGTTCTGATTGAAGAACTGAAGCTTCTTGGATGAGAACGTCTTCAAAGAAAAAAGAAAGAAAGTCTAGTTACCTTTTGAAAAAGCACCTTTGGGCAAGCATGACTTGGATGACAGAGAATTAAATTAAATTAAATTAAAGACTATTGGGTTCACCACTGTTTGCTATATATTTTCATTCCTATTTGTATTATTCTCTGTTTTAATCTTCATCCCCATTTTCTATTATTGTTTTTAATATTGTTATTCTCCTTTTAAAAGGTGTTATATTTTGAAGAGTCAGCTTTTGGACGTGCATCACTATTATTTTTGCCGTTGGTTCCTTTTTTAAAAAAAAGGGTATCCTCCACCTTTTGATTTAAGTTATTCTGGTGATGCATCACTTTTGGAAATTGGGCCTAAATTAGGGCTATTGCAGTGCAGCCATTCCATTTTAAACTAGGGAGTTTCTAGATATATGCAACAACCCCTTTCCATCACATCAAATCCAATTGCTGCAATGTTGTGTATGAAGGTGAAGCCTAGAGTTGGAATGGTGTTACTTCACAGAAGTCTATAAAGTTGACCAAAAATGCCAACATATATGCTGAACTATTCACAAAATATGGTCTATGTACACACAATGAAACTCACAATGAAAATAATAAAATAAAAATCAAACAGTTAAATATCTATTCAGTGAAGGTGAGTTGCTTGTAAATAGCTTTTTTTGGATGCATTACAAATTGAAACTCAACTTCTACCACTTCCTCAAAAAAAGTATTGAATAATATTAAAAATGTAAAGCTAATTTTATTTCCATTTTCTCTGTGGCTTCCAATATAATGCACACTCTAAATTATTTGCTATTGAAAATTCAACAATGCTAAAAATGGCTATATTAGCTCCAGCTGTGCTTCAGTAGAAGGCCCTAACATAGTTATTACTCAAAAAAATTTCAGCATAGAGTAGTTTCATTTCTTTTTGGGGAGGAAGGACAGGCAGGCATTTTCATATGCCATCTTCTAGCAAGACACGGATACTGTTTTAATGAGTCAATCTCCAAGCCATTCCAAATCTTGCTTCTCAGAATATTGAGAGGGGGGGATTCTTCTATTTGTCTCTTTTCAAATGTTGAATGCCATTATAAATCAGACCTGCAATGAAAGTAATATCTATCAGGTACAAAATGTTAGCATGGCAATTTATAACATAAAAATCAACTGGCATGATGAATTATGTTACTAATGAAATGCAATATAACTGAAAGAAAATAGAAAAAGTCACTGAAAGAACAATTCAATTTTAGAACGTTATCATAAAGTAACTCCTCTTTCTTCAATAAAAACACTTGATAATATTTGTTTATCCAGGAGAAGATGGGAAGGAGAAAGGGAGGGAGAGAGGGAGGGAGGAAGGAAGGGAGGAAGGGAGGAAGGGAGGAAGGGAAAGAGAGAAAATCTTTTCAACATTACTGCCAACATTATTAGCCTCTCACAAGTGAACATATCTATAGATCTAAAAAATAATAGTAGACGTATTACACATTTGATTCATTTATTTATATTTCCTCTCCTTAACACTTACACATCCCTGTAAAAACTTAAACAAAAATAGCTAATTTTTTTAAAGTAATGAAATAGTCTGCAAAGGAGGATGGAAAGAAGCTGTTGTTTTTGTCTCTTAAGCATGTTGTCAGCCTTGGGAGCCATATTTGTAGAAGGCCTCTGCGGCTGCCACATTTAGTGCCTGAGAAAATGGGAGGGGGGATATTCACACTGAGCTGGGGAGATTAGACACAACAACATTCTTTCCCAGAGAGTGAAGGACATGTCAACCTGCACTTGGAGGACGAGTGGAAGAAGGAAGGACTTCGCTTAGGATGGAGTTGGATTGGGCCATGTGATCACTGATGGCAGCAGGAGGGTGGATCTTTGAATTTCTGTTGGGGAGGGAAAATCTGAAAATTCAGATTCAGGTTTTTCCCAGATGTGCCATTATGACTTTTTCAATAAATTCTTACTTGGATGAACTTTTTTCCGAAGTGGTGAATGGACAAGGGGGTTTCATTGGAATGCTGACAGATGTATAGTGAAGCATGTTGTCTATATCAACAGGAAAACATAGGGAAATGGGATAGGTAGGTAGGAGGATCTTCACAAAAAAGGTCTACCTCAGGATTCATGTAGACAAGGGGTGTCAAACTCAAGGCCCATGGGCCAGATCCAGGGTGCTTAAATCTGGCCCACAGGGCCAGCCTGGAAATAGCAAAGGACTGGCCTGTCATACCTCTAGCAGCCAAAATGGAGTGCGGGGGAGGGCTGTGCATGGTCCCCACATGCCCTGCTTTCAGCCTGGATGACCTCCTGAAGGCCTCCTGGACGGCCTCCCCCTGCACCCCATTTTGGCCAGCAAAATGCTTCAGGAGGCTGTCTAGGCTGAAAATGGGATGTGGGGGGTATGTGTGGACCCCCATGCCCTGCTGTGGTTGGCAGGATGCTTCAGCAGGCGTGTGTCCCATCTCTATCCCTGGCCAGCCCACAGAGGAGAATTCCAGTGCTGATCCAGCCCACGAAGTCCAGTTTGATACTCCTGACATAGAACTACCACTGCATGATAACAAATTTGCTTTAGTAAGGTAGACCCAGTGGTGGGATTCAGCTGGTTCGGGCTGGTTCGGGAAAACCTGTACGAAAAATTCTGGCTGGCCCCACCCCCACCATCCTGGCCCCTTCCTGGAGTTCCCCACATGCCCCACTTTGGCTCCCAGATAAGTGCAGGGAGGCCCACTAGGCCCAAAACAGGGCGTGGGGGGTGCGATGTGGCTCTCCACACCCCATTTTAATTCCCAGGGGGTTTTGGGGAGGCCAAAATGGGGTGGAGGCTGGCCACGCCCACCCAGTCATACAACCAAAGCCATGCCCACGAAACCCACAGAACTCGTAGTAAAAAATTTTGAATCCCACCATTGGGTAGACCTCACCTTAGTTATGACTAAAATTGGGGCCAGAATTTCCATGGCTAAGTAGAGTAGTTATTAAGGGAGTTGGGCCTGATTTTATGAGCTTTTTATGAGTCACAGTTGTTAAGCGAATCACTGTAGTTGTTAAGTAAACCATGCAGTTATTAACTGAATCCAGCTTCCCCCATTGACCTTGCTTGTCAAAAGCCATCTGGGAAGGTCAGAAATGACAATCATGTGAAGTTGAGATGCTGCAACCATCACGAGTACATGCTGTTTGCCAAGCTCCTGAATTTTGATAATGTGATGGTGGAAATGTCACAACAGTTATAGACAGCCCAGTAAATTATGCCCATTGTAGAGCAGAGCCACAACTGTTGAGGTTGTAGAACTTAGGTACAATAAATCCCACCACAATAGTTATCAAATATAATAACAATCAACCTTTTCTCATTACTAGTGAATTCTTTATACGATCAACATGCTTTGTTCACATAAGAGTCAAGTTCCCATGTATTAGAGTTTCAAGTTTGAAACCTATGGAAAAAGCTGTTATTCATTATCTGTCCACACAAAAAAAGATAAATACAGGATTTAAAAGCACTTTTTTTCCTTTGTGATCTTGTTTCAGATGTTTTACAGCAACCCATCTACAAACACACATTCCTACACACATTCTATTAAGATGGTATCCATCAAGGCTTCCAATATTGGCAATCTACATTTTATTTTCCTAGCCCTGTCCAAACAATCCTAGTTACCTTTTGTATTTTTAATCCTTAATGTAGTTTTACACTATGGCAAAAGTCTTGGATATGCTCCAATTTTGTAACACTTGTCGTCTCTGAACACATTTCCTGATAATTATTTGACTTCTCATAATCCTACTAACAGATCTGGAAAGTTGCATTACCCCTCCAAAAGCAACTCCTTAATTTCCACTCATATCAAAGTAACTTGTTAATTATTAGTATGTAAAATGTTATTTAGTGACTAGGGTCTTATGCTTTCACCATCTAAATGAATTGCAAGATTCAGAGTTATCAGAGGACTAGTGCCTGACCCTTAATTTCCTAAAGTCTTACTGCATCATTAGTAAAGTTTTGCAGCATCCAATTTTGGATTCTATTTCTTCCTCCAGAGCAAACCCCAAAATGCTTCAAAGTGCAGAAAATTACAAAAACAGCCTCTAGTACTTAAAACGGTTGTACCTGTTCCCGGGATTATCTACTCTGAATCACCTTCTGAAGATCAAATGCAAAGTGCTACACAGGCCTAGCATTCTTACATCTTTCAACTATATTTTTGATGATGCTTCTTCGCTCTTGCAGTAATGCATTAGTGATCATTCTGTCTGACTTTAATGGAGAGGAGTAGTGAGCATTCACTGAAATTTCAGTAGTCCTCTGATATCTTTTCCTTTTTTCCCCAGAAGTTTCCCCCAAGGGAAGGGGAAATGAAATAAGAAAGGACAGGTAGGATGAAATATAATATAGGCAAACATACTTGCAACAGAGCTAGGACCATTGGTTTTATAGGACAATCCTAACACATTTTATGGTCTGATTTTAAAATCTCAGAAAAGAAGTATATGTGTTTGCATGTTAATACTTTTTATAATTCTATCAGCATGTTATACCAACTTCCTTTAAAAGTGTTAGAGAACTTCAAGGCAACATATTAAGAATTCCAGTTTCCTACAACTTTGTTGTTAGACAAAGTTGTTGCTAACTTTATTGCAGTAGGTGGCAATAAAACATTTACTTTAAAGCAATACATTCTTTTGTCTTTAATTAGAGTCTTTGGCCAAAGCTTGATGGATAATTCTTTTTGCCTTAAAAATCAGCTTATAGAAGTCGATATAAGAATACAGAGTAGCAATGAGCTATTTAGTCCCACTCCATGCTCTAAACAGGAATTCTAATTAAAATATCCATAAGAGATGACTGTCTAGCCATTTCAGCATGTTCAGTGAAGGAAAACTTCCTGTATATCTAGATAGCTGTCTTTGGTGGTCAACATTTTCTGAAGATTAAAAAAAATCACTTCTATAAATGCTCTATGTATTCTGCATTCTGGCATGATAGAGGGCAAATGTTGGGCATTTTCTATGTGGCCTCTTTTCTGGTATTTGAAAAATGCCACCATATTTTCACAAAGTTAATGCCTTTTACCTTTCTTTCTAGACCAATATTCATTGGCCAAATTGATTTTCTAGTCCAATGATCAGCCTTGTGCCTTTCTTGAACCTTCGTCAATCTGTCAAAATCACTCTGCATTTTCAAAGCACTTAGCTCATAATCAACTGTCCTTCCAAGATTTCTTGTATAAATTTTATTGCCAAACCAGTTATTTTTCAGCTAGGAACATACATATACATTTAGAGGGAAAAAAGGCAGAGTAGAGAAGAACAAAGTCTAACAAAATTATAACAAGAGAACGTAGTTTAAATAATTTCCCATGAAATAACCTATTTTTAATACAGGAATGTAGAAAAAATTATTCTGCAAATTATGGAGATTGGTAATAGTTTAATTCTCTAAGTATAGAAATAATTCCCAGATAACTTCCAATTATAATGAAACTCAAACTGATTGGCTAATCAGACTCTATTTTTATTTTAATTCAACAAAACAATCTCAATGTTATTCTATAGCTCTATCAGTACTGAATTGTCCCAAATGCCCCACAAATAATGATAAGAGGTAGAAAACTGATTTGGAAGAAGGGTACATGATCCCTTTGTTAGTGGTTTTTGTACATGTCAGGAAGTTAATTGGATAAGAAGTTTGTCACTAACAAATACAGGGTATCAGGAAAATCCCAACTCTAATACAATCAATCATATCTAGCACCACCAATAACTAAACTATTTAATAATATAACCATTAGCTATTTAATAAAATTATCATTAACATTTTCATTACCTTGTCTCAGGGCTCATTCATTAGTGATCCTCTTTTCACCTTATAGATGTTTTAGGACTTTGGACTGATGGATGAAGGAATTAATATGATTTTTTTTTCTTAGTTTCTCATTTTTTTCACATCTGTGAAATTAGATTAGATGAACAAGAGATTAAAAAAATGTATTGCACTAAAATGTTATATGCTAATATATATTTCTCTAAACTATTATTTCCTATGTACAGTTTATACAACCTTTCCCCTAATATAGGTTTAAAAATTCTATTTAAACAATGTAATTATTTGAAAAAAGTTAAACTATGCAGTTTTGTACTGTAACAACTATTGCTCATATTATATTTTATGACATCTTCCTGTGTTTGCTTGGAGTTCAAAATGGCCAACATGAGAACCTCTTTTTCATTCATCTCCACAATATCTTACTTTGTGAGTGTCAGATACTCTATCTCCGCCCACCAAATTATATCTTTAAAGATAAAGAACAAAAGAGGAAAGACTTGCTGCCTTACTTACCATCTCTATTCTGCTTTGGCTACATACATAAAATAGTCAAAGCTAGAATAACTAAAGGCCATGCCTTCTGCTCCTATGCATGTTAATTATGTAGAATATTGTTTCCAGTGGTTTTGGAAAAGTCTGAGTCTTTAACAGATAAAACATAAATACTTGCCTGTTTAAGTCTTCCCCCTTTTGCCTACCATTGCCTTGTTTTGCCAGCTGTTTTGTAAGGTTTGTAGATACAACAATTTATATTTTCGCTAGTGCATTGAGCAGTATGCATGTATGCTGTGATCTGGACATAAGGACTCCTTATGAAGGAGTGACTGGATTTGTCAATCTTTATGTGCAAAATAAAATGGAAATTACCCATAGTAACAATCAGCTAAAGATGGTAATTGTCCAATTTTTATATATAACATACTAGGTTATAATGCTAATCAACTGCCAGATACCATCTGCTAATGCAAATCTTTAAATGATAAATATAGACATTATATAAAGTAGCATGTTTTTGGCCACCAAAATTCTCAGAGGTAAATATTGCAGAAAAATTCTTGGAACAAGTTTTTCTTAGCTATATGGCATAGTTATAACCATGAGGGTGATGAGAACATTTGCAGACATCAGTTTTAATAAGTAATAAAGAACAGATGTGGTTTAGTAATCACCTCTGAAATCTCATGTATAAATGTGATAGATCTAAAAAGAAAAAAAATTAATATTTACTAATTTAAATATTGGCCAGATAATCCATTAGGTCTTTTACCACATTTTTCTGCTTATAGTTCCAGAAAAAGCTACCAATTAGAATTTCAGGAGACTATTTGCCAAATAGTTGCTATTATCCATCATAGTCTTGGACTAAAATGCTAAATAACGTACCTTGAGGTATTGAGGTTTATGATTGCTAGTTTTTCTGCCTGGCATATGCCAAGATAAACTAAAGTCAAAGGTAATTGCATAAAACTGCAATTTTAAAAGGATTTAGAAAAACTCAGTGTCTTACTGGCCTTCTTCTAAGAGAAGAGCTAAGAGAACTGATCAAGGCTCTGGACGCTCCGTTCTTCTCCTTTCCCAAGCCTCCATGCGAGTCCTGCACTTACCTGCATCCACAACACGCCACGTGGCAACTCCTCGGAGGGGAGGGACGGGGCGAAGTGAGTGGGACCAGCCAGGAGTGGGATTTGGAGGTTCGGCAATGACCGCACAATCGTCACTAACACCCGCAAATTCCCCAGCAGCCCACCATTGTTTACTTGATCACTTCTCTCAATTAATTTCTTTCAAGCATAGCTAGATTGATTCCAATTTTGATTAGGGTTATGGCCTGATTCAAGGTGTTTGATAATTCATGTTAGATAATAGTGTATATCAATGGAAGGATAAGAGGCATTAGAAAGCAACTGGGGAAGTGGTTCTCTAGGGGCTATGAAACTGCATCTTCATGCATAAAGACATGAATGAAGCTTTTGAACTTAGAGGAGAGACGGGGAAAAAGAATACCTTCTCTTCAATATTTAGGATGATACATGAATAAATATTGTTGGGCAGTCATTTTTAAATGTTCCAGTTGATGAATATCCTTACAAAATTTGAACTTAGTGACACTAGGATTTTATGTCAAGAACATACATTTCGGATCTATGATTTTCTTGAAATTCTGTGTCATTTACTTGTAAGCTTCCTTTAATCTTCATACAACTGCTAAACTTTGAATGGGATGCTATATGTAGTCACAGAAAGAACTGAACATTGATTAACATTATTTATTCGCCATTTCACACAGCAACACTTTATTTAGGGGTGGACACTATCACTTTTACTTTCTTCTACATTTGAAACTTTTTCACAAAAAAATCTTGAAATTCTTCACAAAAAATTTAGATAATATTTGCAAAGATAAAGGCATAAAACATGCTACCCTTGATGTAGCTCCATATGGTCTTAGGCCTAAGGCCCAAAGCATGCTCTTGAACTTTCATGTAGATCAATAATTAGTGTATTATTTATTGTCTTGAAATGTCTTGCATTGTATTGCATTAGCAATTTTTAGTTTGAACTCAGCCAGTCACTTGGTTGATATTAGACAATTGACTACAAGAATTCAGCGTTGAAATATTTTATTTGCTAATTAATTGCTTATTGATAACATCCACTGACCTGCCAATTGCATTCAGACAGAAAGTCCAGCAATTCTGGTAAAGTAAAAGTCATTATAAGCACAGTGGACCATGGTGTTCACTTGTGCTAATGCAAACATCAATTTCCCTATAGGACTGCATCTGTTAATAATAGGACAACTTTCTGATGATTGATTTTGCTTTTTCACAGCAGGTTTTGGCTCAACTCAGAACTCTCTTGGTACTATTTATATACAGTGATCAGACAGCAAATTCACAAATAGGGAAGTTTTGTTATTTTTTTTTCATAACTCTGTTATAGTTACTTTTTATAACTGAACATTACTTCACAAATCTCATATGTTACAAATAAAGATATGGCTAATGTCAGGAATGAAAAAATAATTTGGTAATGTCTTATATATCTTGGTAATGTACAATTACTCAGCCTTAATTAATTTTATTTCACATTAATGGCAGGGCAGCATATATATCAGATGTGCCTTTCTTGTAGTGCCTCCAAGATTTTTGTATGACCTGGAGAGCTCCTACAGAAGCCATCATAATTTTTAATATAATGTAATGAAAAGGTAACAAATACACAGGGGGAGTTTCCTTAACTGACCATAGACGTGATCTACTTTGAAGAGGTGACAAAACTAGATCAGACTAGTAAACCATAGTCATGAATGCTAATTCTATTTTTATTATAAGAATTTTGCAAAACTAAATGAACTTCCTTGAGAGAGCGGTGAGGCACTTGGAATTTTAAAATTAATTTTAAAATTAATGTAAGTTGTATTTAATTTACATGTAGTTTAGTAGCATATTCCTAGCTAGCCGCCCAAATCCAGGAACTTCTGTTAGCCCAAAGTTGTGTACTTCTGATCTGCTGGAAGTTGTTTAAGCTGTAATTTTTAATACATTTCACAGATTCCAAAATGTTATCAGCTACATAAAAAAAAAACAACCCTGATACATAAGCTGGATCAATTTGACAGGATTTCAACTATTCAGATCAAAACATTAAGCATCCTTTAGGCCTGCAACATTTTGCTACTTGATAAAGAGAGTCAGGTTTGACAAACTTCAGAAAAATCTTTTGCTATCATCATCATAATTATTTCCCCAGGATGTCTTCAGTCAGTTCCACATTCGTCCCTTTTTAACACTAGAGTTTTCACTGCAATTCACAGGAGGCCAAACCTTTCTAACTGCTGTTGCTTTATCAGTCCTTAGCTGATGTGGTATAGTTTGGTATGAAAGCCTCCCTAATTTAAAGATAATCGAGATCATGTGACTGAGGAATAAGCCAATGGATACAGATAGCAGATCCATCAACATCAGATTCATGTGTTCTCTGCTGAAAGCATATAATCATTTTTAAGTATCTACACCATGCGAGCTTACATGTGTTGCGTGTTTCAAAGATGTCAAAAAAGCAGAGTGTAATTTTATGTGCCCGGGAGTAACTATTTGAGCTTCAGGCCATACAAACGTTGCTATTACTGGGGAGTAAAAACTCTGCATAATTAAAAAACATCATCAGTCTTACAGTTCCTGTAGAATGTGGTAACTTCCTTGCCTGAAGGCTGTTCTTGTCTAAGTCTGTTTACCCTGTCCAAGATTAGATTAGTTTAATTATTATGAAAAAGACTGCTCAGATCTTACAACCTAATTATGCAAATGTTTATAAATGTTCACAAAAGTAATTTATTTATTTGGGAGATAAATGAATCTGTTTTGTCATAAAACAGATTGGAGTCCTGGCAATGTGTAGGCTAGGTTATACGCCCTAAGGCTGATTTCTTTTTTCTTTTCTTTTCACATAGATATATGTGGGATCTCTAGACTGCAACATTTTCTAAAGGCATGAATGATCTGTTAAAAAATAAGAGGTTTGTATTGCATGTGTGCCTTTGTTTTACAAATCTTCATAAACCCAGAAACTATTACAGGTTTAATATACAAGAAGCCTTGTTATGAAAACAGGACATTTCAGCCAGATTCATCTATAAAATGCTAACAGCTAAAACATTCCTAGCAGACCTATTAAGGTGCACCTGTTTTATGAAACTTTGGATCAGATTCCTTTCAAAGATTTATGTTACGCATAATACTGTGAAAAGAATTGTTCTAGAAACAGCCCCTTCTTCAAAAGAGAGCAGAAATGCCCTTTCAGAAGTTTCTACAACTGATTCTGTTGGAAGTTATAAATGTGATGTCTTTATGTCATAAATGTAGCAATTGTTAATTAAAATGATGAAGTTTTTAATCAGCTACACATCTATTTATAGTATGTTCAAAATCATTTTTTTCCAAGATCAAGGGATATCTTCAACAACTCTAACAGGCTAGCTCAAAGAACAGTGAATTGTCTGAATCTGTATACTTAATGACCTAAGAAGACATTGAAAGGACAAAACAACAGGTGTTTTTTGGAGTAGAGTAGAATTTTGAAATTAGTTTGGAAAGTATATTACTACTTTTTTTGGCAAGATTAGTTATATTTTAATGGCAAAGACTTTGCTCCTGACTTGTTAATTATGAACATCTCTTACCAAGACTGCAACAAACTCAGGTTTGAAACTTGAAAAAACTGCTGCCAAATACATTTACTAAATCACAGCAAATATGGTGCTTTCTTTAAAAAGAGGATAAATAAATGGTCCCTTACTCATTTTGGCTTATGGTATGATCATAGTTTTAAGTTGTCCAAAATACATAGTTTTAAATTATCCAATAATCAATTAAAACATCCTTAACAGACAGCTGTTCAACCGTGGCTTGGATCCATCCAATGAAGAGCAGATCATAACCTCTTTCCCTTTGTCTTGGATACCAATGTCAAAGCACAAAACCAATTCCTTGACAAAAATATTGCGTAGAAGACAGGGAATGGCCAGAAAAGTTTGTCCATTTTATTCTGATGGTGTAGTTCATGGTTAGGTTTAAACATGAGGTGTTAGTGTTGTATTATGTCACTAATACAGACATAAATATTGTATTAGTTTAACTAACTACATATATTAATATTTGTTATATTGGATGTCTGAAACATAAATAGAATTAATAAAGAATAGACAAAAATAAATTAGAAAAAAATAAATTAGCAAACATCCCACTAGGCTCAAGGTTGACTCAGCCTTCCATCCTTCCGAGGTAGGTAAAATGAGGACCCGGATTGTGGGGG
>JANHFL010005492.1:22800-35362 GCA_032468155.1 Oxyrhabdium leporinum
TAATTCTAATGAATGTTCTAATTATTGAATAAATAATAAACATCAACCTTGATTGATTATTTCCGAATAGATGGCAGAATTCAGGTGATTAAAATTCAGCAAAATGTACTCAGACGAAAAATAAAAAGCATGAGGAAGAGGAAGAGATTTAGTGACACAGCACAGCACAATCAGGGCAGGCTTAAAAGAAATAAACAATGCATACATGGTATGCAAAGCACACCAAGATAGGCAATCACCATTGCAAATTCTTAGAGATAATGGAATGGGGACACCATTAACATTGGAGAAGCCATTGTAGGAAATTACCAGCCTGAGACTAAAGGAGGCATGAAATGTGTCATCAGTCTCGAATTCATTTGTGTCCACAAGAGATCCAGCCCACCTTGAATTCTATGGACTCTTATCTACCATCAAGTTACTTTGACCATTAGTAGTGTAGATTCTTGTAGAGGGCTTAAACTTGCCATAATCCTATATACATTCGTTTGAACTGCCTGGATTCCTGATTTCCTGCCCTTGACAGCCATGTTTTGCTCATCTCTGCTTTGCCTTTGAAAGGATCGAGAAGGACCAGGAGAGAGCTGGGACTCTTAAGTTATATCTGGATAAATGAACGGAGTTGAACAGAGAGGCTCTTCTAACAGACTGCTACAAACAAAGGATTAGATTTAGATTTTTTTAACTCTGACCGGCAGAGATGATCAGCAGATGGATGGGTCTTAAGTAATCTGTCATTCAACTTGCCCCAAAGGATCTTGGCTTGTACAAAGCCATTTGAATTCATGCAATGTATTCTCCATATTGAGGAATGGTCTCCCGTCATACTGTTGACTAGGGTCAGTTACATAATGCAGATATTTCAATACAAGTAGCTAAAACTAAGTTGACAACTAACCAAAGGGAGAAGCCACCTGGAACTAAGGACAAACTTCCTAACAGTGAGGACAATTAACCAGTGGAACGGCTTGCCTCTAAGGTCCCTTCCAGCTCATTTATTCTATTCCATTTCTATTCAAGATAGTCCTCAACTTATGAGCACACCTGAACAGAAAATTTGTGTTATTAAAGGAGACGTTTGTTAAGTGAGTTTTGCCCCCATTTTACGACCTTTATTGTCACCGCTGTTTAAGTGAATCACTGCAGTTGATAAGTTAGTAACCCGGTTGTTAAGGGAATCTGGTTTCTCCATTGACTTTATTTGTTGGAAGGTCTCAAAAGGACCTGTGACCTTGGGACACAGCAATGGTCATAAATACGAACCGGTTGCCAAGGGTCTGAATTTGGATCGCATGATTATGGGGAGGCTGAGGAGGTCGTAAGTGTGAAAAACGGTCCTAAGTCACTTTTCCCAGTGCCATTGTAACTTTGAACGGCCACTAAACGAACCGTTATCAGTCAAGGACCAACCATGTCTGCTAATAAGCTTTGAAGCAACCAGTAATGATCTCTGAAGACCTGAATCAGAAGTAGTAAAAAAAAATGATAGTGGTGGGTGCACTTTGCCCTTGTTTGATTTTCGAACCTCTGACTCTGCTAGAGATCCAGTCAACAATCATTATTGGTTGCTCTCAACATCTGCTCTTGTTTGTTTCCAGACTGATTGACGTGGTTGAAATTGACTTGAATTTGGGTCTATGCATATCCTTTAGTATCAGACTATACTCATCCGTAATACGGTAGATCCAGAATATTATCAAGGGTGTGAGTGGAGTTCACTATATTTCATAGGAATTGGATACCAACCTGGGATTCTCAGGCTGTGATTTGATCCCAGGCGATCTTTTGGTTACATTTCTTCTGAGCAGAACTACAGAATTACACAATAAAAGAGTTGGAAGGGACTTTAAAGGTCTTTTAGTCCAATCCCCTGCTCAAGCAGGAGACCCTATACCATTCTAGACAAAGAAGTAACATTTTCTTGTAAACCTCCAGCAATGGATCACCCAAAACTTTGAGATTAATTTCAGGAAATGTCTCCTTAATTCTAGGTTGAATTTCTCTTTGATGACCTCTTCTTGTCCTACCCTCAGATGCTTTGGAGAATAGTTCAACCTCCTCTTCTTTGTGACAGTCTCTCAAAAATTGGAAGACTGCTATCATGTCAACCCCTAGTCCTTATCTTCATTAGACTATATATTCCCAATTCTCCAAGACGCTCATCGTATGGTTTAGCCTCCTGTCTGCTTACCCCAAAATTGGTCCCTTGCACCTATTGAATGACCACGGTCGAGAAAACTGAGGAACATATCTCAAAGAAGTAGGATGTTGGGCTATATCAACCCAGGCTCAATTGTAGGAGTTTGTTCATGGATTATCACATTTTCATAGTGGAGCCCCCTTGAGAAGAAACAAATCCATCCAGAAGTTAGAATGTGAGGGCAGAGAAGGAAGAGGAAGAACGAGCATAGGATGTGAAAAACCTTTTCGTTCAGCAGATCAGGGCTGTAACAATTATTCTGCTTTTCCAGGAAAAAAGAAAAGAAAAGAAAAGAGGAATCATAATCGGCATTCACCTACAAACAATTTTAAATACAGCTCATAGCCGCCATTAAACTGCTAATCATGTCACAGCCTCTAGAATTAGCATTCTGTGTGTTCTTAGGGGGACTGTGTATGCCGGAATAATTACATTCTAATCTAGGTATCATTAAACCCCTGAGTTTGCTCCCATGTGTATTGTTAGTGAACTTTATATTTCAATAACGGCTCCAAGAACGCCGAGAGAGAAATCCCGTTCACCAAGCCCACCTGATGGAAGCTATTTAAAGTCGAGTAATTTCCAGCCAACGGAAAGTATGTAGCAAAAAAATAAATAAATAAATAAAAATTGGCGGGGGGTCAGGAGAAGGATTGTGCCATTAAGTTAATAATTCACATGCTGCCAAACATAAAAAAAAATGAAGAAAAAATTACCCCGCTCACTGCAGTGAGTTAACATGCGACATGTCAACCGAGGTCAGGCTGATTAAAATGCAAAATACTTGTGACAAATATTTTCCCAGCAGGATTCTCCCTACGGTTGGGGAGAAGAAGGGGAAAAAAGCATGATAAATCCATAATCCATTTTATAGGAGGCTTACCTGCCAACAGGTGAGAGGGAAAGGGGCTTTTGTTTTCTCTCTGCAAGCAAAAACCTGGTGTGTAACTTAAGAATTTACAGCTTGAAGCTTACAACTTAAGAATTTTGAAGTATTGGCTTTGGACCAGAGCAAAGATGTTCAAAATTTGGACTGGTTACTAATTAGGAATAGAGGTTGGATAGTTTGGCTGGTGCCCATTTTGTTCCCAATCTGTCAAAATCATCTTTTTTTTAGAAACCAATACAAATAGTCCTGGACCTAGAACCACAACGGAGCCCAAAATTTCCCTTGCGAAGCGAAACACTTGTTAAGTGAGTCTTGCCTCGTTTTACGGCATGTGTGCCACGTTGTTAAGTGAATCACTGCCGTTCTTAAGTCAGTGACACGGTGTCTCTATATCAATCCTTCCAATCCCCACTATCCTGTCAGAGCCGAAGAAGCTTCTTGGATGAGAAGTGAAATGTCTTCAAAGGAGGAAAAAAAAAACACCAGATAGTCCAGTTGCCTCCTGGAAAAGCACCTTTGGGACAACTGTGACCTGACCTGGAGGACTGAGAATCTCTACAGACTATTAATTCTGGTGTTAACTAAGGATGGCCTGTCTCTTCATTGTTTAAGAAAAGATTGACACCAGGATTATTAGCAGACCAACAATGGCCCAATAAAGGAGCTACCAACTCAGACAAACAACCAAACCATAACCCAATCAAGGAATTACCAAAACCTTCCCACCATCATTGACAGGGCAACCCAATATTACATAACATGAGAGCAAAGCCCAGTCTCTTCTAGCGTTGATGATGTTAGCTAGTTGGGTAATGAAAACAACCAAGCTCAGAGAGCACCAAGGATCCTACACCTCTATATACTACCTGAATCTGAAAGTGTGACACCAAGTCACCATGGTTAAAGGTCATGGATGATGGAAACTGTAATCCAGGTACATTTGGGGGATGGTGCTTGATGAACTTGCGTCTTACCAAATCAATGCATAATTTAGCTCTTTCTCCTCTGTAAACAGTCAGCTCTTTCCTTCATCCATTTTCCCCTCCAGTCAAGTAAGTGTTGACATTAGAAAGAAATGACTTTGGCAATACAGCCTGAGTTAAACACAATGTACTGTGTAATCTAGCAAATTTTTTTTTTTTTTTTGGGGGGGGAACGTTGTTGTTTTTTTAATTCTACTGTACTGGAAGTGGCAGCTGGTAGACCCATTGCTAATGTGATGTGATATGAAGAACAATAAAAATAAACCATCTGTATTTCTAAAGGAATACTGACATTTTGAGAGGGGCAGCTTTTGCATATTGGGAGGGGATTAGTGTGTGGAAGGCTGGCATTTTCACGTAGAAAGTGTGAATAAAAGGAGCTGGCATTAAAATGAAAACTGCATAGATTTCTTATTCTTCTCTAGCGCATCCTAGGTACTGCTATAAAATGAATCAGAGACCTTGCATATAGTGTTTAATACTGAGCTATAAACTGGAATATGAACTCCTCTGCCAATATTAAAATGGATAATACCCGTAATGATACAAAGGGATGGATTCTACAGAGTACTGGAAATGTAAACCTTGATAGGCATTCATATAACAATAACAATAACAATAATAATAATAACAACTTAATTATTATCTTCAAGTTCCAGCCACTGAGAACAAAGCATACAGCTTAATTTTCTTTCAATGTGTCATTCTGAAATATTGAGATCTGGAGCTGTCTTTGTAGGTTGCAACTATCAATTGCACATCCTTCTCAGATATGAATTCTTGTACATTTATTTGCTATTATTGTAGCACTTTCCAAAGCCTGTTTGCTCGTAGGCAAAAGTGGGGGCTCTTGGCTGGATTGTTCTCTGTATTTACTTAGAAAAAAAAAAGTTGAACTAAGGACTTTGTCAATGAGGAGAAGTAAATGAATAATTTAATTTTTGTTTTCTGTTTTTGTGTTTTTTTCAAGGAAAAACAAACAACAAACAAAGGGCATTTGTTTAACTTGACATTTAATGTCAGAGAGGTGTTATTTCAGGTTGTGTAAACCTCCAGAGAGAAAGAGAAAGAAAAGGAGGAAGATCAAAAAAATATCAGCTTGATACTAACACCACCAGTTGTGTTACCATTTTTTTCCTATTCTGTTCAACATGAGAACCAATTCATTTCTTTCCTTTCCATCTTAGCTTCCATTCCTTCCTCGGTGTTGAAGGCACATCTGGGAGATTCCTGTGATCTTATTTTTGCTTCTATTAATACTGTGCTTTGATGTGAGAACTGTGAATACAATGGAGATTTTTGTGGAGATGGCAAATTGACATCTAAATCAGATCTTTAGTTTTGAAAGACGATCTCTCTCTCTTTCTCTCTCTCTGTGTCTCAATGCTTCCTCAAAGGAGGAAATTCAAACTATTCCAAAATGCCCAGAACATCTTCTCAGGGACTATAGGATCAGAACTCAAAAAGCTTGAAACAGAAAACTTATGTGATTTCTTTTTAAAATCATTATTAAAGTCAATGTAAAAACATATTTTATCCACTGTCTTTTTATCTCACATTTATTTTTATATTTCTTTATAGCAATTTATTGCAGTAGATATATCACCATTACTACAGACGTTTATGGGGCTATTAAAATTCAATGCCACCATAAATTTAGGCTGCTTAAAATGTTGACATTTGTAACAGCTTCCACAAGGACATATTTTATAATGAAAGTGAAACTTGAAACCGAAACTTTTGTTAAGAAGGGAAAGAAGATAGAGAGTAAAACAAGTTAATGTCAGAGATAGAAGAAATCGTTCTGATTCACGTGTGGAAAATGAATTAGCAAGTAGTTGATGCTAATATTTTTGCTGTTAGATCTTGTAACAGAATAACAGAATATTAGAGTTGGATGGAACCTTGGAGGTCTTCTAGTCTAATCCCCTGCTCAAGCAGGAGACCCTTGTGCCATTTCCAACAAATGGCAGTCTCTTCTTGAAAGCCTTAAATGATGGAGCACCCAAAACTGCTGAAGATCAGCTGTTCCACTGCTTAATTGTCCTTACTGTCAGGGAATTTCTTGTTAGCTGTAGATTGGTTCTCTCACTGTTCAGTTCTCTCTTTGTTCAGTTTTCATCCATTGCTTCTTGTCTTAACTTCTGGTGCTTTGGAAAATAACTTGACTCCCTCTTCTTTGTGGCAGCCCCTCAAAATATTGGAACACTGCTATCATATCACCCCAAGTTCTTTTCATCAACCTAGACAAACCCAAGTTCCTGCAACCGTTCTTCATATGTTTTAGCCTTCAGCCCTCCTTTGTCGCTCTTCTCTGCACTCTTTCCAGACTCTCAATATATTTTATGTATTGTGGTGACCAAAATTGGATGCAGTATTCCAAGTACAAAAGCGTGATAAAGCAGTAGTATCGCTTCTCAGGATCTTGAGTCCCAAGAACTGATACCTCTGCTTTACAGTGAATCAAGAGTTGAATAATTCTTGATTCAATGTGCTGTGGGACATTGGATTATCAGTCGGGTAGAATTTTGTCCAGTTCATTTTGTTTAGAGGAGCTTTCTTCACTTTTTCAGTCTCCTTCCCCCCCCTTCCCCTTGTTTTTTTTCTTTCTTTCTTTCAAAAAGCTGGCAGCTATGTGAGGTAGCTCTCTGTGTGTGGTGGTGTTTTATGCGTGGAATTTGCAGTTTGATTTCTTTTTTATTAGAGGAGATTAGCACCAGATTCCTAAAATGGAACCCTGGCATGCTACAATAGCATAATGAAATTCATTACTCAGAAGGAACTGGTCCGATCAGATTTATGTTGGTGGAAGTTTGAACACAGCCAGGAGGGTGGGTATACTCATCAAGACATCTTCAAATTTTATAGTTGAACAAGACATTTTGCATACTGATGATTGCTATATAATTATGGTTGTTAATAATAAGGGTAGCTGGATGTCTCTGATCAATTTTATGGCTCAACCAGAAATAAACCAGATATCCCACACAGTAATTTTGTCAATATTTTACTTTATAAATGGATAAAAATAATAGTCCAGGGGATTTTAATTTAATTTGGCCAAAATAAGTTCCGGAAGGCTGGAAACAGGCCCATTTCCCACCTCCGGAGGGCTTCTGGAGCCCAGGGACGACATCACTAGAAGCAAATCAGTTTGTATTCTAAGCAAAGAATTGGCTTGCTTGGGGCCCTGTCAACTAAAGAATGCAGTTGGCAGAGCGTAGAGATTGGGCATATTTTGCCCTAGCATCTACCCTATGGAACATTCTCCCTCTAGGATATCAGCATGGCACCAACCTTGCTGGTGTTTCACAAATTCTTAAAGACTCCCTCTTCAAGGTTATTTACAGGTGTTTTGAGCCATTTTTGGCATCTTCTTTAGATGTTTCAGGATCTACCTTCTCCAGGCCTTTAAGCACTTATACAAGTTTATACAGTTATGAATTTTAAGGTTTGTATTATTGTAATTGTTTTTATTTTCATTGCAATTAAGAGCCACTTGCTGAACTTGGCGGTCAAATAAATATTTGTTTAGCTGCGTATCTTATATATGCAGTGATATTTGACCCCACTGAGCCATGGTGGAGCAATGGTTAGACTGCAGTACTGCAGGCTACTTCTGCAGACTGCCGGCTGCCTGCAATTTGACAGTTCAAATCTCACCAGGTTTAAGGTTGACTTAGTCATCCATCCTTGGGTAAAGTGAGGACCCAGATTGTTGGGGGCAAGCAAGATGTTGACTCTGTAAACTGCTTAGAGGGGGTGTAAAGCACTGATAAGCGGTATATAAGTCTAAATGCTATTGGTAATGAAGTCAATGAAATCTGAGGATCCCCTGGCTCAGATAAGCTTTTCAGAGGGTGGGATAAACATATATTGATTCCTGTTCTGTTAGGGATACTGTCTTTTGAGACAGTATCCCTACCTATATGATTTTATGATGTGTATATAATGGATGCTTTTGAGAGTGGGTAAGGACCATGAAACCATGCAAGTGATTGATAATATCCTTGCTAAATGTGGATGCAACATTGGCTTACTGGTCGGAGAAGTGACATGGTTGACTCACTACTCAGCCTGCTCACAACCAGACAGCAATAATGAGAGGGGGGGGAAGGGAAGGCATTGTAATGGGAGGGTGGTTTGGGAGGGGGATGCAAGTGTGCCATCTGGAAGCCTGAGACACTTCCTCTCCAAAGTCATCAACTCTGAGAAAGTCAGAGGTTCTCAAAGCAACCCAGGTATAACCGATCGATGGACAAAGGCCCATGGGAGAACCAGAAGGAAAAATAGGGAAATTATCTTATGCTTTTCTTAGCTATCCTTAGTAAGTTGGGTAACTTGAAATGCCTGAGCAAATGCAAACATATTTTTCAAATAGACAGCTGTTGAAAATTACAATTGCCAAAACATCTTAGGGAGATATTTACGTGAGCGAGATTCGAACAGCTTGACACAATGGTCAGATATGGGAGATTCCACTCTATACCCTACAATGGATGTCTCTGCATTTCACCTTGCTCGCATCCTATTTGATCATTGCCTGCATAAGAGGTGAGAGACAGGTACCTCTGTCTATATACCAAGCGAATGACCCACTGGGATCTCCATATCATATGTGTGGCCAGAATCAGAAAATAACATTTAACACAGCGCAGTACTTTAGCAAAATGGTTCAGTTGAGATCGGCGTATGTGGGACTGATTGGGGTAGATTGCAGGGGTGACACCGAAATATAATTTTATCATATTTTATTTATCTCTATATTAAATTATTTTATTTTATTCCAAATTTCTTTTAAACTGTATTTTATTCCAATTTCATTTTAAATCGTATTTTATTCCAATTTCATTTTAAATCGTATTTTATCCAATTCTGTTTTAAACTGTTTTTATATTTTAGTAATAATTTGTGTCTGGAACTGTGCACTTTGATATGGCCCAAGGGCTAAAGTAAACTAACTAACTAACTTATGCTTTTCACGCAAAATGTTAGAACCAGCTTTTCCACTTCTGTACCAACATGGCTTTTCAGAAAAGTATATTCTTGAAGGGGGAAAAAAAAGTATCTCAGGAGTTTCTTTTGCTGGCTAGCATGCTGGGACGGTTGACATCTAGTTTTATGAAAGGGGAACAAGCTTTTGATAATATGAGATAATTGGTGGATAATTTATAAGTTGAGAAACCTTAAATGAGAACGCCAAGAATCATGAAATGGCTGTAGAAACTTCAATGGATGTAGAAAAAGGACTGTTATGTGTTATCAAATTTATACAACAGTTTTTTTTGGGGGGGAAAGGATTTTCTTTTCAAATTTTTATTTTGTAAACAAAAATGTATTATTCTAAGGCTTCTACTGAAATAATTATTACTCAGTTTATCCTTCCTTACATCATGGAACTCATCAGAGATGTCCTTTACCTTCTGTTATATTTAATTTGGTGTGGGCATTTTTAGCTTCTCTTATTAAACTACTTTGTGATATTCAAGAACTACAGGTAGTTGGAACAAAACATATGTTCCTGTATCTGGATGATATTTCTAATTAATTATTTTTTTCTTAACGGTGGTCAAAGCTTCCTACCTAATTCTGAGTAGACTATATAACAATATGTCAACTGTTTTGCTTAGAAGATGAATTGAAATAAATCTAACACTTTGACAATAGGCAACAATGTTTCTATGGCAATTGGGCCATGTTTTTTTGCTCTGATTCTCTAAAATATAAGAGGATATTTATTCTTAGGAGCACACATTTGATAGATGTAAATATTTCAAATTGTATAATGCAGAATAATTATGATGCTACTACAGTAGATAGTTGAAAGGGCCTTTCAGCCTATGGAGAATAATTTTGGTAGAAATGAATACAGTCCCATAGTTGTTATATCTTTTAAGTGGGGTGCCTGCGTTAGTTTAGCTCTTTTGAACAAAATTGACCAGTTAGTGATTGTTATTATTATTTTAGAATAGTCAGATTCTCTTTATTTTAAGATGCAAGAAAACTCTTTTCATCTGGAAAATATGGGCTGAAAATGCTGTTATTCTTGATTGCTCAATTATGAGTGATATTCTGGCAATGTTTTGAAAGATTCAAAAAAGAACACACTTTGCTAAAAACAGCTGAAAAGCGATACTTTCAGATAAAACATTTATTGTATTTTTTTTGTTTGGCTCAGAAGAATGACAAATTTCTAAGATGGAGATGGAGAGAGAGAATGTCAGGGAGATGGAGGTGGAGATGGAATGGAGATGAAGATAGAGAGGAGGTGGAGATGGAGATAGAGATGAGATGGAGGTGGAGGTGGAATGGAGATGGAGATGGAGATAGAGATAGAGGTGGAGATGGAGAGAGATGAGAGAGGGAGGATAGACAAAGAGACAGACAGAAAGACAGACAGATAGATAGATAATGGATGGATGGATGGACGGATGGATGGACAGATGGATGGATGAATAATTGATATGTGTGTGTGTGTGTGTGTGTGTGCGTGCGTGCGTGCGTGCGTGAGAGAGAGAGAGAGAGAGAGAGAGAGAGAGAGAGAGAGAGAGAGAGAGAGAGAGAGAGATCCATGTAATTCTTGTACTACAGTA
Organism: Oxyrhabdium leporinum; assembly: GCA_032468155.1. Classification (NCBI taxonomy): domain Eukaryota; kingdom Metazoa; phylum Chordata; class Lepidosauria; order Squamata; family Cyclocoridae; genus Oxyrhabdium; species Oxyrhabdium leporinum. The sequence continues at coordinate 33,466 of JANHFL010005492.1, forward strand.
ACTACATTGGCCTCTGACAGAATTGAAATTTTAAAGCAACTATACATCTCTTCATGGCTTACTTCCTACATATCTTTTTGATCACCTTGTCCATATGGAAGTGGTTCAATCCTGGTTGAAGAGTGCTGAAGATCTCCCACAAACATAAAATAAAAGGCCAGAAATTCTCTCTATAGTGATTCCCTTCTGATGTAACAGTGTCCCAACCCCGAGCTTTGGTGGGTAACTACCTTTACAAGCATATGGAAGCTGTAACAATAGACATTTCCATAAAGATTTTAGGATTAATTTGTTGCTAATTAATTTGTTACTCATGCTGAGATTGGAATTGTGCACAAATGGTGGCTTGCTCTTTGTATAAATTTGGAAGTTTTGTTTTTGGAGTTTTCCTTTTATATTGTAAAACCAGCAGGAATAATTCTTTTGATGACAGCATAAAAACAACAATGAATTCTCAATCACATTTATCCATTTTCTAATAAACAGGAGGAAGACAATAGCTAGCTACTTTGGAAATCTTGCCAAGAAAACTGCAGAGACTAGTCCAGGCACTCGCCAGGGGTCAACAATGGCTCAAAGGCACAAAATGAACAAACAAACAAGATAGAAATATTTTGTATTCAAAAAAAAAACAAACGCAATCAGATGTGGGAGAAACTGACATTATCAACATCCATCCATGTTTCAAATGTCTTACTCAATATTTCTGGCACTAAAGTTTTCTTATTTTGATCAGTAAAAAAAACTCAACAGTTCTTTCCTACGTTTTGTACTTTGGCGAGGCAGGAAGTTGAGATCCCTGTCCAGCTATGTGTTAAAATGACTTGGTACAACTCCAATGGTGTTTGAAATTTGACAAAAGTTCTTTTAACAGTTTCTACAAGAGTTCTGAAAAGAATAGATCAGAACAGTGTGCTTTGAGACACTTTATGGAAGAGAAAGTTGGACTTTAGTGTAGCACAATAGGAAAGAGTGTTGACACCTTTGAACTTTGGTGTAGGAGAAGACTCCAGGGAAGATCATGGACAGCTGAGAAAACAAACCATCAAACACAATCAGCCCAGAGTTTGTAGTTATCCAGGAAGAGTCTCAGTCATCCAGCTCAGGATTGTCCCAAAGGTGCTTTTTCAGGAGGCAACTGGATTTTCTTGTTTTTTTCTTTTGAAAACGTTTTGCTTCTCATCCAAGGAGCTTCTTCAGCTCTGACAGGATAGTCAGAGTTGAAGAAGCTTGTTGGATGAGCAGAATGGCACAAATGACTAGGTTCAAATTATCCAACTTTGGACACATTGTGTGAGGACCCAACTTTTAGCAGAAGGCTCTAATTCTGGGAAAGGTGTGAAGAAAGAGAAGAAGAAGATGTCCAGTATCAAAGTAGATAATCTCAGTTACAGATCTTGTAACTGAGTGATGAATGTACCATTGGAAGTCTTGAAAGAAAAGGTTAGGAATAGATTGTCTGGGAGAAAATCTATCTATACCGTTCCTAGGAATGGAAAACAACTTGATAGCATGTAATCAAAGGAAGAGAGTTGACCATAAGAGGCATTTTTTTTTTCAATAGATCTCACTCATTTTTCAGGAAATAGTTTTTACTTTCTTCTGTATCTCTTTACTTTATCTTCCCCCAAATTGCGAGGAAAATTGTCAGATAATGCTGTGTCCAGAACATCACAAGAACTACATCTTCCTGACAGTTTGGGGAAGATAGGGTAAAGAGATACAGAAAAAAAAAAAAAAAACTATAATAGAGAGTTGGATGGATGGATGGAGATGGATGATACAATAGATAGATGATAGATGATAGATAGACAGACAGACAGACAGACAGACAAATAACACAGATATATGGATGGATGCATAGACAGATTAGAAATAGATGATAGGTAGATGAGAG
>JANHFL010005493.1:0-11545 GCA_032468155.1 Oxyrhabdium leporinum
TTCTTGGGTAGTTTCATTTTCAGTAGAAACACACGGAAGTCAAATCCAGTTCAGAGAGCCAAGTCACGTTTGCCAGTTAGTTCAAAGGTTAAGGTTTCAGGAATCAGGAGCACAGGGTCAGGAGCAGCACAACAGAGTGGGAAATCTGACAGTTTCCAAGGGAGAAATCCGAATGATTGCCTCTTAAATCAGACTGTAAACAGCTTTCTTTACTTAAGAGTTACTTCCTTGTTTGGCAAGGAGCCTTATTAAGTATCTTCGCTCTGCTCTTTGCTCTACTCTCCCAGGGCTTGGAGACCATATGTCATCATCTGACTGCTCCAGCTATTCCAATGGTGTCCATATTTGATCAGACTCAGGTTGTTCCTGGCTTGGTGTCTCCTGAGGCCAACATTCTACAGTTCAGCTAGAGTGGCATTTTCAGAGTCACAGTCTGAATCTTGGGCCATGACACCAAGTAACACTAGATGCTGACCTCTCAATACTGGAATTATGATCTTTCATACAGTATCTATATAATATTTGGGACATACTTAAAAATTGATGAATGGTTGTAATAAAGAGGGGTTTACAAGAAATTTCAGCAGGCACTGCACCGATCTACTACACTTCCAGTATGTGCATCTGGTTTCAAACCATGACTCATTGCTGTACAATAGAGAAATAGACATTTATGCTAATGTATAGGAGTTTGCAGCCTTTTGATAAAGGATGGCACATTTGGCATTCTCAGAGTAGGAGCAATTAGTAATTAGAATGGCTGAATTACTATATACATTAATGATAAGCCAGGATACTCACAGAATCCTTGCCTATACCTTTGCATAAGCTCATTAGAATTTATTTGGCAGTGGTTCCAGCCATAAACATCTCTATAATGCCTGCAAATTCCACTCTTGTCAAGCTCTTTGTCTCACCTGAATTTTAAAAAGTTTTTTGTTAATGAAAAACTGAAGCTGGCATGCTGCAAATTAAGCTTTTGACTCCTCTTGTTTTCTAAATGCCTCTTAGAAAATAAAGGTCTAATGTTTTTTAGGAAATGTGCTGATGTTTCCAGGAGGGAAAAAGACAATGGTAAGAAAAGATGATAGGAAGCATACTGTGAGGCTAGTTAGATTGACTGCTAATAAATTTGAAAATTTCTATGATTATATCTGTTAAGGTATTAGACTACAGTAGCAAATATGTTCTGTAACATAAAAATACTGTTTGTCATGGGTCTTAATACAGAGTGATGCACCTGGGAATCGTCCCCCTAAATATAATACACTTTATTTCTTTAATGTACATTGAAAAATCAGATTGTACCAGATATGTTTTGAACCATTTTAAAGTTTTCCCCATTCTATTGTTCTAGCGTTACCTATTTAACCCAAGAAGAACTTCAGAAGAACTGAAAAAGCTTCTTAGATGAGAAGTGAAACATTTTCAAAAAATAAAAAAACACAAGTGCAGTTGCCTTTTGGAAAAAGCAACTTTGGGAAAACCATGTTCTGGATGATTCGGAATCTTTACAGATATGCAAAAGGTTTATTAATTTACATAATTGTGTTATTCTAATCATCCTGTATTATTTTAAAATGTTTATTTTAAAAACATAGTAAATAAATTTACTTTCTTCCTGTAATTCTTGAAGCACTTAGAAAACCCTGATTGTTAAAATAACATAATTCAGTTTCATCCATTTTGCTTGATTCCACTTTGTCAAGTCTACAAATTTTCCTAAAATGCTTATTTCCTCCATCTTGGAAATCAAATCTATTCTATTATCCAACAGCTATTAGGAGGGGTCTGTCTTTAATAACAAACATCTGCAGTGGTACTTTTCATACTATTGTTGCAAAAGATGTTAGTGAGGTTTTTAATTAAACTGAGATATAGTCATGCCACTGTATAAACAGGACAAGATCAGAAACAGCCAGGACTTGTGGCGAACCGATTTGAAACTGTTGGAGTCAGGGGTAAGGAAACATCCACAAAATAAGGTGTGGTAAAAGTTCCGCTAGAAATTGAGATCAAGAAGGGTGCAAACTACAGATGATGAGACAAATGATCTGGATCCCTTTCAGTCAGGTTTCAGGCCTGGATATGGAATGGAAATGACATTGTTCACAAACTTGGATGATCTCTGGTGGAAACACAATGGTGATAGTGCTTTTTTTGATTGTCAAAGGCCTTGGCGGCTTTCAATACCATTGACCATGATTGCAGGTTGGGGGCAGAGTTTTGTGTTGATTCACCTCCTTCCTCTGAGACTAATTCCAATTGGTGTTGATGGAGGGCAAGAGGTCCAGCCTGTGGCCCCTGCTTTATGGGGTGCGGCAGGGTTTTGTGTTCTCTCTGCTTCTTTTTGACATCCCCAAGCAGATGCTGGGTGACAGCATCCATTTCCATGGGATGAGTTATCACCAATATGCTAAGAATACCTAGTTGTACTGTATATCTCTGTACTTGGCATCTTTTTCATGGTGCATGAACTCCATGGGGACCTGGATAGGGAACAGCAGGCTCTGAACACTCTGGTAAGATGAAGTGGCCTTGGGTAGGAGGTCCTTTGTATCCAGGAGCTTACCGTGTTTAGTCCTGGATTGGGTTGCACTGCCTGGATGGGCTAAGTGAGTAATCTGGGGGTCGTCCTGGACTCATGACCTGCTGGATGAGCAGGTAGCAGACATGGCTAGGAGGATATTTGCTCAACTTTATATCGTGAGCCACTTATGCCCTTTCCTCGATCAAGAAGCACTTCTTTCAGACACTCAAGCATTGTCATCTTCCTTATTAACTACTGCAATAATTATCCAGAAGCTGCAGCTGGTTCAGAATGCAATGGCATGAGCAGTTCTGGGCATCCCTTGGATTGCTCATGTAACACTTCTTCCACACAAACTGCATTGGGTGCCAGTTTACTTCCAGGCCCAATTCAAGGTATTATTTATCACCTTTAAAGCCCTTCAAGGTATGGAACCAAGTTACCTGAGAAACTATCTTGTCCCAATTACACCAACTTATCCCACCCAGTAAGATAGGGAAGGCTGCAGATGGATAGGTTAAAGAATTTTGACTGCTGAGATTTAGGAAGAGTATATTCTCTGCCACGGACCCCATTTTTTTGGAACATCTTATTTTCAGAGGTGAATGTAGTCCCCATTCTTCTGACCTCCAGAAAAATGTTAAGAGCTGGCTCTGCCAATTAGCATGGTGATCTAAGAATGATATAAGACCTTGGAGACAGATGGTGATGTGAGACTGCTCCCTGTTTAAAAATATGAAACTTATAATATCTTAATTTTAACTCTATTTTAATTCTCCTTTAACTGTAATGCATTTATGCTCTTATACCACTTTTTATGTTTTGATTGTAAACTGCCCAGAGTAAATAAAAATAGATAACCATTGTTATCATAAACATTGTCATCAGGATAGGACTGATCAGATGTGCCTCAGTGAGAGATATGGATCCTTGATAAGTAAACTAGTTGTCTACACAGACTTAAATATTGTAGTTTAGCTTCCAATATCTTCAAAACTAATACTAGTTATTTCTGACCAGCTTACTGTTTTCCTAAAATCTCTTTGTTTACTCAGTCTAAATTACAACATGAGCTAAACCTTCCAGATACGTGCAAACAAAAATATAATTTTAGTATTTAATAATTGAGAATGTAATCGGTATATAGCATTAACCTTGGAACTAGAACAACTGAATGGCAATGAGCTAAAATATTTGTTAAATCTATTTGTTACAAGCTTTTTAAAAACTCCTTTGACTTTGTGTTCCTAATACTTCACTAAGAACTACCTCTACTTATTATTGGTTTGAATCTTGCATTTGGATAAATGGTAGGAAAAATGCTCTATCATGAATAAAAAATTAAAGTTATAAATTAATGAAATTCAATTCCATTATAAGTTTCTGTGTGAAACACATATTCTAAAAATATTTTCTTCCTCTTAGTATAAGTCAGAAATAAGGAGCAGCTGGTGAACAAGTTAGCTATACTTATATTATTTATCATCTAATGAAAACTTTTGACATAATTAAGTTTTTTTAGTTGTCATAAATTCTTGAAAGGATTATGAAAAGTGTAATCATCCTGCTGAGCCTCTGGTACTTGATCGCATATCCATACTGCCTGACTACTTCTTCCCAGAATAGGGCATCAATTGTTTCTGAATGATAGAATGGACAATATTGCCTTTTATTAATTCTGCACTCTTCACCAAAGTGATCTCAGGTCCATTTTTCTACTTGTTATGGAATGAGTGGATGGTCTCGGGGGATGTGGGAAATAGATGCTGCTCAGGAAACAATCAACAAGAGAGGAAGGAACCCCCAAGGACTTAATAGTCAAAGACCAAAACTTAGGGAGCACCTGCCCTAATGGATCAAACAGTTAAAAGTTTGTAGATTCAGATTTGCAAGATTCTGTCAATATAGCCTTGCAATAAAGGTGAATTAGGTCATCTCATTTTGTTTCCAGTCTGGTTTATCTGGGAAAGTTGATATTACTTAACTTCCAAAGTAGGCTTTTTTATGTTATATCTGTCCATTTTGGAAAGCATGCTTCAGTTTGTTGCACACTAGCCTCATCAGTTTATTGGCTACTTTGCAGACAAAGGAACGCCCCTTCAGTTGAGTCACTATTGTCCATGATCTCTAATAACCTCTATGGCAGCGTTTTACAATGAATACCGGTGCTATTATGTTGAGAATACTTTGTAAATAAAAGTTTGGTTGAAAATGGACAGAATTTTTATTTTTATTTTTATTTTCCCCAAGTTTCCAATTTTTTTTACTTTTTTTAAAGAGGTCCAGCAATATGTCATATCATCACTTTTCCAATCAGCTAAGGTAGGAAAGTTTCATCCCTATTCCCAAATAATCCATAAGTCTTATTGGTAGAGGGTGAAACCATTTTACCTGAATTGACTTCAAAAATAATGAAAAGATGCTCTGATGAACCTACATTAAAAAAAAAACCCACACAGGGAAAAACTAGGAAGCTCAGGAGAAGAAAAATAGTAATTTAAAAAAGGGCTTTGCTCAGTTTTGAACCAACAACCTTCTTTTTAGAAGGCAAAAACTATAGCTGTTATTTGTACCTAAATATGAAGTAACTTTCCGAATCTGTAGAACAGCACAGAAAGAAGTATCAATGCAAGAGGATTGTATTCTGTTTTGAACCTGGAGCCATGGATAGAGCTATTCCAAGTTCCTATTATCTATAACAGGGATGTCAAACTCAAGGCCTGGGGGCCGGATCCGGCCTGCAGGGTGTTTAGATCTGGCCTGCGGGGCCACCCTGGAAACAGTGAAGGACCGGCCCACAGTGCCTCTGCCAGTGAAAATGGAACTCAGGAGGGTCGCATGCGGGCACCCCGAGCTCTATTTTCACTGGCAGACGGTTGCAGGAGGCCATTGCAGCTGAAAATGGAGCTTGAGAAGGCCACAGGTGGTCCTCACGAGCTCTGTTTTTGCTTGCAGAGGGTTGAAGGAGGCCATTGCAGCCAAAAACAGAGCTTGAGAGGGCCACGGGTAGCCCTCCAGAGCTCCATTTTCACTGGCAGAGGATTGCAGGAGGCTGTCGCAGTTGAAAACGGAGTTCACAAGGGCTGCCCATGGCTCTCCTGAGCTCTGTTTTGCTGTCAGAGGGTTGAAGGAGGCCGTCACAGCCAAATATGGAGCTTGAGAGGGCCACGGGCAGACCTCCTGAGCTCTGTTTTCACTGACAGAGGGTTACAGGAGCTGTCGCAGCCGAAAATGGAGCTCATGAGGGCTGCTCGTGGTCCTCCTGAGCTCCGTTTTTGCTGGCAGAGGGTTGAAGGAGGCCGTTGAAGCCGAAAACAGAGCTCAGGAGCCCGTTTTCGCTGGCAGAGTGCTCGGGCCACCACAGGCACCCCCGATACAAGTGACATCAAGCTGGCCAAGTTCACCCTGGCCACACCCACCCCAGTCCCCCAAGGTCAAACACAACCCTGATGCGGCCCTCAATGAAATTGAGTTTGACACCCCTGATCTATAACAATAGCTGTGAACATTTTCACGCTAGTCATGATTGATCTCACAATGACAATATTAATTAAATGTAATATAATAACTGTCCTTCTAAACAAGAAATAAAAACTGGTAACTATTAGTAGTAAAAGTATGTACAGAATAGAATAATATAATTTATGCAGAAAAAGGCAGCTATAAAAGAATCTTAATATCTGACCATTGAGATACAGTATGATGTTGTAATTTATTGTGTTGATTCTTCAGACTCCAGAAGCAATGAAAGAGGCAATTTTTATTATATTTTATATTATTTTGAAAATGACAATATACCACCCACTTCTTTAATTAGTCTAGATTACATAACAATAAGATGATGATATTATCTATAAAATGCATAAAAGACCCTGAAAAATAAATTTCCACACCCTTTCTAAACTTTAATGAAAAAGGGTACTTGCTTTAATTCTAGTTATAATTTATTCTATAATACAGGTTGCCTCATGAACAAAGCTCAAACAATTCTTAATGTCAAAGCCCATTGCTATATTTGCTTTGTGATGGTCAATGACAGCAATAAAGATTGATTTAATCTGAAGTCCATCGGGGGGGGACAGGACTTGTGGTCTGAAACAACAGTTTAGCAACCACCATTGGCAGAGATTTTAATCCTCAACACCGCAGCCAGTACATGAGCAGAATCCCTGTTTTCATCTATTTATCTGGAATGCAATACATGCCTTGAGAACAACAGAATAACCGAGTCGGAAGGGACCTTGTAAGTTATCTAGTCCAACCCCTGCCCAAGCAGGAGACCCTACACCATTTCTGACAGATGGCAGTTTTCAGTCTCTTTTTGAAAGCTCCCACAACTGCTGAGGGCAAGCTATTTCATTGGTTGATTGCTCTCAATGTCAGAAAATTTCTCCTTCATTCTATGTTGAATCTCTCTTTGATCAGTTTCCATCCATTATTCCTTGTCTGGCCTTCAGGCGCTTTGGAAAATAGGTTGACCCCCCCCTCTCTCTGTGACAGCCCTTCAAATATTGGAACACTGCTATCATCTTCCCTGGTCCTTCTCTTCAGTAGACTAGCCATGCCCAGAACTGTAAAGTCTGCCAAAGAAAGGGAGAACTCCCACCATCAGGCCTGCAGCATTCTTCTGAAATACCTTGTTGACCATAAATTATCCAAATAAGCTGTCCCATCCTGAAAAAATATCCATAATAAACAACTAGGATTATCCTTTGAGACCAGGAATTGTGTCTCTTTTATTAGACTGACCTAGTATTCAACAAAGTAAGGCCAAGACCAGATGAAGCTTGACATGACTTTCTAGAAATAGGCTAGCAGATTGAAGAGCCAAGAGTAAGAAATTTTATGATGTATTATCCTCTTTAATGCATCTGCCTCTTCCTTTTTCAATCATATCTCTTTCTGCTCCACATTATTGTAATAGAATTGCCAGTACTACAGCAGTAGCAGGAGGAGGAGGAGGATTAAATCATCTTTCTATTATAATTCAATATGACTAAACTATGGAGGAAAGTATAGGAATAAAAGCAAGTTGAAATCTGGAACATATATATTTTAACCCGATTTGTTACTAGCATGTCAAATTTCAGAATTCTTCATTCTATTGTGGTTGAATAGATTTGTAATCTCATTAAAGCAAGTAAAAATGCTGTCATGCATATGTTCTGGGACTATATTTCATTGATTTTTTAATAGGAATTCTGAGCAGGCATGTTAAGGATTGTAGTGATAAGCAATAGGGACAAAGAAGAATAAAATCAGATGCCTTCTATTTTTCATTTGAATATGTAAATATCCTATAATACCACATTTTATCTGAAAATAGAACCTATTGATACAAATGTACTTCATTCAGGAAAGGTCAAATAAAAGTAACTGTAATATAATCTAGATAGAAGACTTTTAAAATATTCCCTTCCAGATATTAATTTGTCACCCAAATTAAACTTGCATGTAGTGAAATTATGTTGTTACATAATACATAACTTTATATATATTTTATATTAGTGACATGTAACTTGAATTTACAGTATCTTGGAGCACTCAAAATTATACCATATCAAAAATCGTTTTTAAATATCAACTTCTATTGGACTGAATTGGTAATATTTGGTTTAAAAATATATAAGATCAAGTTTTCAAAATACAAATATATATGCCAATTTAGATTTTTTTAAAATCTATTTGCCTCCATGCAATTCCTCATGATACAATAGCACTGAGCCCTCCTATATGCTGCTCTCTCAGCACCATTACAACCTACTAGTCACAAAAAACAGTAGGAAAGAAAAAGTTAGAAATTTCCTCTGTGTCCCCTTTTTATATTTTACTATGCCTAATCTTAGTTTATGAGATTGGTAATCTCAGCATCTTATTTTTTACCTGTTTCACACATGGGAAAACCCCTTTTGATTCCCCTCCTGGTGGGATGAACCTGCCAGATGGTTTTCTGACTAACTCATGTACTTCCTGAAAATTAACTTTACTGTTACTGTTTCATTAATCCTTCATCAATTTAGGTCCCCACTCTCCAACATTTACACAACAACTGTCTCTTCATATAACTGCACCCAATGATGATCAAGAGAAAGGTTGTATCATCTGTGGGATATTATGGGGCAAAGTCCCATAATGACAAGCCTCAACTTTATCTACATGTTAATATAAGCAGTTTAAATGTATCCTGATACAACTTTTAAGGGCATCACAAGAACAAATAAGGAACCAAGACTGAAAATCGTCACTTATAGTTGTCTTTGTAATGACAAAAACTTGTAACATGAGAAGTCTCCAATTCCTCTAGGAGTCAAAACTTCATATAAAGCTCTTATTGTTCCCTGAGGATATCTTTGGATTATGATCTGTTTCAGGAATTATGTACATATTCTCATATACTTCCTTTTAAGTTGAAATCAGAGTAACTCTGATATTTGATATTTCTTTTCAAATTTATATCCAAATCATGAGTATAATCTAATAAACCCAACCCTAAGCAACAGTATTGGAAGATAGCAAAAGGTGGATACATGAGTTCATCAAATCTATCTCTCTATATATTAAGGTCAGAAATTCTCAGCTTAACCATCGTCCAGGTTTTGTCTAAGCTCAGTGTAAATAGATATTGAGGAGAAAGATCAAAGTAGACCAGATCAGATATTATTTCCTTCACTTCAGCAAATGCAAGTCAAAGTAGAGACTTGACTCTATAGATTTGTTTGAGCTGGAACTTTAATAGCCATAGCGTTAAACAAGCACCAACAGAGTCATTTCCATGTTCTATGTTGAGGAGTGCATTTGTGACAGAGTAAGGAACTCAAAGCAGGTTTCTCAGAAATATATACTGAACTATTTATTATATACTTGTGCCTTCACATTGGAGGCCATTCACAAAGGCACTCTTAGACACTTTCCTCTCAAAGGTTTTGACCAGTAGCTTCAATATCCCCTATCGAGAATACTTACATTGAGATTCTGAAATTGAGATGGTCATGCATGCACTTTGAAATGCTCCCTCTCTCTCACCCTTGTATTAGTCTTTTCTCTAATAACAAATTACTTGGACTTACTTCCTACTGAAAAATCTATTAAGATGGCCAAATTCTGTGTCGTAACAAAGGAGATCAGAGACAGTTGGGTTTGAACATAATATATGGATGCTTATATTCCACTGTTCTCTTGTTAAAATTTTGTATTTTAATATCTTGTTTTTTATTTAGGTTTATAATTGTAAATTATTTAACAAATAAATTAAACTAGGTATATCAATGCTATTTCTTCAGTTTTCATGGCAAGATTTTGTAACTGGCTTGCCATTGCCTTCTTCCTAGGTCTGAGAAAGACTGGCCCAAAGTCACCTGACTTTTTGCCTAAGGTAGAGCTAGAACTTACAGTCTCTCATTTTATATCCTGTTGCCTTTAACTAATACATACTAAACTGGCTCTCACATATCAATGCTGTAGTTTCTAAGATCCTCCATTACTACATGTATTATTAAATTTATTCATATCATGCTTCTTTATCAAATATAAAGCAGCTTACAGGAATTATATACAAATGAGCAATAATATATCAATGCAAAACAATCATAACATTAAATTAAAAACAAACTTTTAAAAAGTAGAAGCTAGAATAAAAGCAGGAAATAACTTTGAAAAATTAAGCAAAGGGCTAAATACTGCAATAAATAGTGCTTTAATCACCCTGGAAGTTTCTAATTTATGAAGAGTACATCTATAAATGATGTTTGGGAGAGCAAAATGGCAAACTGATTGCCTCATCAAAACTGTGCTGGCTAACATCAATCAGAGCAATGAGAATACCATTTGTTTATTAAAATGGAAGGGGAAAATTTTTGTACCAAGTTCAGGTCAGCATAGAAGAGATATTCCGTCCTGGAGGACCTTCAAGGGAATGGCTGAGCTTTTGATCTGGTAGATCATATCCTGTCTTTTCTTCACTAATGAGTTACCCATTACTTTGTCATTATCTCATATAACAATAAATGAATTGGGATCTGTAAGGACATTTACTGTCTCTGTTTTCTTTTACAGGAGTATCTCTTCACTGCTGGTAACTTTATAATATTTTACATGTTATACAACTCAGATATTTTGAAATACACAGCATCTTTTTATTTATAAATCATGGCTTGCCTAACATGATCTTCTGAACAAACCATAATTGGCTCAATTCACAAACAAGCTGAGTGATGCTCTATAATTCATAAACATGCTGAGCTTAAAAAAAAAGCAAAACCATCTAATGACTTGGTGTGTTTTGTAAGGAGAATATATGCTGAAGTTTATACTTGTCATTTGATCTTGAAGGCAGGCATTATGACTTGTTTGATAGCTACTGGCTGGACAAACAGTTCCAGGCTCACTTAAGATTGCCACCCAATATAATTAGAGCCAATTCATACAGATATTGACCCATATTTTGTGCATTCCACAGAGTTGCAATCTGTTTGTAAATGAAAGTATATTATGTGGGAGAACAGCTCTCACGATCCTTTTATAACAAAATTCATAAATGAGTTTTTCTTCTTCTGTATTCGGTTACCAAAGATGACACTGCAGGATTAGACTGACAACAGGCCAAGTCATTGTTTTGCTTGAGATTAAGCAACTACAAACCAATATTTTCCCCAAGCCACAATGCATGTAACCCCAGGCTATTCTTTCCTGCTATTTGACATGATTCATGGGGATGCGATGGTGCAGCAGCTTAATGACACTGGAACTGCCAGCCAGAAATGGTCTGCACTTCAGCAGTTTAGGTCCGGCTAGGTAAGATGGGGTGAGCTCCCGCAGCTCATTCACCAGCTCCTGCCCACCCAACAGTTCAAAAGTATGCAATATTGCAAGTAGATAAATGTCTATGGAGATTCTCAGTTATCCAGGTCATGGTTGTCCCAAAGGTGCTTTTTCAAGAGGTAACTGGACTTTCTTGTTTTTCTTTCAAGATGTTTTGCTTCTCATCCAAGAAGCTTCTTCAGAGCTGAAGAAGCTTCT
>JANHFL010005493.1:14627-25780 GCA_032468155.1 Oxyrhabdium leporinum
TGAAGACAATGATGTTCATCGCCTCAAATCCTCCAAGGGGAGGAATGTGGCCATAGAAAAGAGGCAACCAGCATGTGTTGGTTGTGGCGGTAATCACCCGCAAAGGGCATGTAAGTTCAAGAATGCCATCTGCCAAAGGTGTGAAAAGAAAGGACATTTGGCCAGGGTTTGTCATGCAAACCAACCGACAGCTACCACTGTGAGCCTAGAAAATTGCCCCAAAAGAATGCAGAAAAGACAAGAGAGTTATGGAGAGAACTGTTTTACCATCTCCAGAGGCACCTGTAAGGCAGAAACAGTCATTGGTCAAACTAGTCTCTCCTCCTGCAAGAAGGTCCATGTCACCATCTTGATTGAGGGGTCCCCTTGCCGTATGGAGGTGGATACGGGTTGTCAATGACCATCGTCTCTTGGGGTACATTAAGGAGATTGGTGCCCAAAATTGCAAAAAGACAGTTGGATTTCCACCATATTCATCTCTGAGACTACCAGGGGAACAGCATCCCTGTTGTCGGCACTGGCACTTTTAGAGTATCTTTTAAGGACTTTTCAGGGCCAGTGCGACTGCTTGTAGTGGACGGCTCCCTACCGAGTCTCCTAGGATTGGACTGGTTCTCCTCTCTGGGACTGGGAATCATTGGCATTAATTTCATCAGTGACTCTGATATTGAGGCATTAACCTCTAATTTTGTAGACGTCTTTGACGGAAACCTGGGAAGATATACTGGCACACCCATCTCATTTAACCTTGACCCCCAGGTTGCTCCAATCCGAATGAAGTCGTGAAGAGTACCGTTTGCCTTGCGCACAAAGGTTGATGAGAAACTTGACAAGCTCATCAGCCAAGGAATCCTGGAACCTGTCAACCACGCAAAATGGGAGACTCCAATTGTGACCCCTGTGAAGCCGGACGGTTCTGTCCGCATCTGCGCAGACTATAAATGTACATTAAATAAAGCGCTACAGCGAAATGCATACCCAGTGCCCATGGTCCAACATCTGCTGCACTCTCTGGGTGAGGGTAAGGTCTTCACTAAACTGGACCTTGCCCAAGCCTATCAACAGCTACCAGTTGACAATGCCACAGCTGAGGCTCAGATGATTGTAACACATCAAGGAGCTTTTAGATGTCACCAGCTACATTTTGAGGTGAGCATGGCACTGGGACTTTTCCAGCGCCTGATGCAAGACATCCCAGGTGTCGTCCCTTATTTTGATGACATCTTACTGTCAGCGGACAATAACACTGAAGTCCTTGATGATCTGCGAACAGTACGTCCCATTTCCAGGAAGTTGGCCTCAAAGTTAAAAAAGAAAAGTGCAAGATCGCTGTTCTACAGATAGAGTTCCTCGGCTACCTTATCAATGCCTTTGGCTTACGTCCTACACAGGCAAAGGTCCAAGCCATCCAGGAAGCTTCCACACCCAAGACCAAACTCCAGGCATTCTTGGGATTCCTAAATTTCTACAGCATCTTCTTGTCACACAAAGCTTCCATAGCTGAGCCTCTCCATCACTTGTTCGACAAGAAGATGTCTTGGTCCTGGGGCCGAAAAGAAGCTGCTGCCTTCTCCACTGTCAAGGAGCTACAATCTTCAATCAGCATCCTGGTGTAGTACAATAAGAATCTTCCCTAGGTTCTCACCTGCAACACCTCTCCATTCAGTGTCAGTGCCATTTTAAGCCACCGATTCCTTGATGGAAGAGAGGCCCCAATCTCTTTCTTCTCATGGACCTTGTCATTGGCTGAACAAAACTACAGACAGCTGGATAAGGAAGCTTTGGCTGCAGACGCAGAAGTCAAATGCTTCCATGAATACCTCTATGGCAAACCATTTGACCGTGTGACCAATCACAAGCTGCTATTGGGCCTGCTCGTCGGGACTGCCAAATGACACAGGTTTTGTCCCCTTGCATGCTGCGCTGGACTGTGCTCCTTGCTGCATGCAGCTACTGCCTCCTGCATTGGCCGGGTAAGACACTTGGCCATGCTGACACCCTCAGCTGATGCCTGCTCCCGACTGTAGTGGAGGATCCAGCTCCAGCATCAGCTGTTTTGTTAATTGAAGACCTGCTGGTCCCATTATGGCATCGGAGATAACTGCACAAGGACCATGTCATCGCCCAAGTGCTCGACTGGGGGTGGAGGGGGTGGCCAAAGGGGCTAGTCAGCATAGAGTTCCTTTCCTTCCACACCTGGCAACATGAGCTGTCCACTCAACGGAGCTGCCTACTCTGGGGAGTCATGTGGTGGTACCCCAGAAGCTGCAGCAGCCAATTTTGGAAGCTCTTCATGTAGGCCACCCAGACATTGTGCGGATGAAGGCACACACCTGCAGTTATGTCTGGTTGCCCAACTTAGACAAGGCCATCGCTGATTGGGTCACATCTTGTCAGCCTTGCCAAGAGTCAAGGCCAGCCCCCCCATCCACTCCAGTACGCGAGTGGAAAGCACCCAAGACACCTTGGTCGAGGGTGCATACTGATTTTGCGGGGCCTTTACATGGACAGATGTTTATGGTGGTTGTGGATGCCCACTCAAAATGGCTTGAGGTGGTACTCATGACATTGACCACCTCAGATGCCATGATCAAGGCCCTTAAAAGGCTGTTTGTGACCACAGACTGCCAGATGTCCTCATTTCGGACAATGGGCCACAGCTCACATCAAGCCAATTCGAGTTGTTCCTGGCGGGTCATGGCATTTGTCATGCCCTGATTGCACCATTCCATCCTGCTACCAACAGGCAGGCTGAGCAGACGATATCATTAGCAAAGGAAACACTAGCAAGGATGGGCCCCGCAGACTGGCAAACTCTGATAGCTGAGTACCCCCCTGCTCCAGCATGTCACACCAAGCTCCACACCCACAGGAGTCTGGCGGAACTCCTAATAGGTCATTGCCTGTGGACTGACTTGGACCAGCTGCACCCGGACTACTCCTTGGAAGTACCCGCAGACTCGACCAGTCAGCTCCGGTCATTCTCACTGGGCAACCTTGCCTATGCCCACAACTATGCCGGGGGCCCTTCCTGGATTCCTGCCTGAGTAGTGGACGTTATTGGGCCGTGTTCCTACAGGGTGGCACTCAAAGAAGGCAGATTGTGGCACCGCCACATCGACCAACTGTGTGGCTGCCTCAGAACCTCCGTCTGTCGCCAGCCTGAATGGATTCCGCCAGAGACAACCCCGGCTAAGGACACACCAGCTCAGTCACCACAAACAATGGTACCGACAAGGGACTGTGGTGATTCACAGATGCCTGCTGACTCGGTCCTCTTGTGATAGAAGTGCCAGTGACCAAACCTTTGCTGCAGCCGCAAGCTGCACCTAAAGCAGCATCAGCCACTCTGTCTAGTCAAGGCTCTAGAACCGGTGGTGGTAATGACCACTGATCTGTTTGCCAGTCCATCATTTTCAAAATTCATAAAATATAAACACAGGTATATTAATTTTTCCCTCTTGCTCTGCTGAATTTACTTCAGAGGGAAGTAATGAGTAATGTCACTACAAAAGGGCAAACAACAGGAGCTGTGGGAAACAGTTGATAAGCTCACTTGCCAGGAAAGTAATAAATCTACAGATCTGGATGCCGAACTGACTCTGCAAAGTCATGGACCCGGCATTCATGACTGACGGATTGACAATAGGCTTGGTGGATTGCAGCTGCGTCAAGCCTAGAGTTTGATTACCTTTGAGTGGCTCAAATAATGTTCTGACAGTTTAGGGAGCTCAGCAGATATGCATAGGCAATAGGGCAATGCTATATGCAGATGCAACACCGAGCATTTGGAAGCATTATAGAGATGAATTAATATAAAAGAGCTCAGTGTTGCTTTCTGGTAATTAGAATCTTAGAGATTGTAGATCCAACGCTTCTAGAGAGCTCCAGGCTACAGAAAATGGTATTATTATAATTAATATTCATTACATTCTTGTCCCAAAATAGCACTTTTTTTAAAAAAAGGTCTCCAAACCAAAATCCAACATTTTAGTCTCAGAAAGTAAAATATACAGCTAAATACAGAAGGTACTAAAATTTTGGAACGTGAATTGTGATGTTTGTACAAATCAAATTGCACTACTTGATCATGTTTAATCTTGCAGGATAAGATTGGAGGTTGTTGTTTTCTGAAAGAAAATAGAGGAATAAAGAGGCTGCTTGTCTACTCCGTCAAAAGCTGACTCCTATGCCTTCATTAGATGAAAGTCATGATGGATTATTCCATGACTTCTTGTCATGCTCACTGAGTTGGATAAAACCATCGCCAAACCTGTTGGGTCAATAGACACTATATTTTTATTGGGACAGTAAATAAAATATATGTTCAGAATTTATTGCAGATAATGTTACAATTAAATAATCATTATAAATGACTTATAAAGAAATAGTAGTTAGTTAGATGTAATCAAGTTGGGTTCAATTCCTGTGAAAGCATGAACAAGTGCTCATTGCTTATTGTCATTTTTCCAATGACATTTCAGTAATCTCTTTGAGCTGAGCCCTCACCTTATCTGTTACCATCTACTTTCATTTCTTGTAACCTTGTGAAGGGAAATACTTTTTTTAATGTGTCATCTGTTACCAAACAGATGTTTGCTGTTAGCTTTTATTTAGTATCAGCTTAATTGTGCTTAACCTAAAGTCGATATGATTGCACTTTAAGTATCTTAAATCTTTGATTTGGTTGCTATTGTTTACAATCACAATCACATGCTGTTCAATTACTCCCTAAAAAGATTTTGAGAAGGTAAAAATATTTCTCTATCATAGAACAATTTAAATATCTAAATGTCCTTCTAATGAATACCAAGATCACAGCCAAATATAGGATCTGTTAAATATTAGCATATTGAATATGCTAATATCTAACAGATTCCCCCAACAAAACTTTCTTTAGAAAAACAAATCTAAGACAGCATCTGATTCACATTTATCCCCCAAATATTGTCCACACAAAGTATTATGGAATATTGTACTATTTGAAGTAAAACATGGCAAGAGGAACATAATTCTCTTAGTAGATGATCCCAGCAATTCTTTAAGACAACTTTGAAATATTTCTTGATAATCTCAAATAAAAAGACAAAGCTATATTTACTGCTGAGACAAAATAATATATAAATTCTATGAAAACATCTGCTTCCTGCAGAAATTAACATATATTGTGGTGCCTTATGATTTCAACACACAAAATTCAGAAAATATGGTATTAATGACGAAAAAAGATAAAGCAAGAGAAAAAGCAGTTTACTATTACCAGGGCAATTAGTAGGTCTGCTTTGGCCAGATCAACACTGAGTAGCAACGATCTACAGATGTGCATGAGGGAATATAATATTTCTTTTCTTTAATATTTACAAGAATTACTAATTTCCAAAGATCAAAAGCACTTCAAGTCACAAAAGCCTTTCCTTGGAGCTGTGCATGAATTTTGTCAGAGGAACTTCTTAAGCATATTTGTAAGCTATAACTCCTTTATCAGATTTCTCTCAGAACAGGATGGTCCTTAAAACAGTTTCCTCTACACATTTACATTTGCTTTCTGAAGCTTCCCCCTCCCCATATATCCATAAAAGACACTTGAATCATTAGTTTTTTCTTCTGCTTCCTTTGCTAAAAGTTCAAGAAAAACTAATTTAGTGAGCTTGCAAAAATTATAGCATATTCAAGCAGCCCAAGGTAAATGAGGAACTATACTGAATTGCAGGCATGCTTAATTAGGTAGTCATCATATTCTAATACACTAAACTCCAGTACACCCGTCAGCCTCACAGATAAATCAGACAAGAAACCAAATCAGATGAGCTCATTCTACTTTATTGTAAGACTACCTAATAGAATCTTGCAAGTCTGAGAGTACAAATCTCCACACTGTCTCTTTTTTTTTTAGCCTGATTAGTTACAATGGATCCTATCTAGGTTTCTTTCTCTTCCCATTAAGTAACTAAGGGCTCCACCCTCTCTTGTCTGATTGTTTCCTCCCTTGTCTTTCAAGGTCATTCCCACATACCAATATAAAACCACACATCACCACTATTTTTTCATCTATTTATTCTGCATTACTGTAGATACCAAGTGATCAAATTATCAACACCAAGACTAAATTACAATCATGTGATGCCTCAAGAAACAAAGGAGACAATATCATTCTTTCACCAAGGAATCTCATAGGATTTGCCCAACTATTAATGGTTTCTGAGTTCCACATTCATGGCAGAATAGCATATTTTGTTTTGACTGAGGGTAGCAAGCTATTTTAGAAGATGAAAAGTCTATATCTAACTTTTCTCCTCAAATGCCAACATTTTTTACTGCCTAGCGCCTGAATATCATTAAAACTAAGGGCAAGGCTAAGCCTGATTCAAGAGTCCATCATGTTCTCCTCACTGAAGTGAATATGATGTTCTCCACTCATTTGATGTATAAAAGTTAACTGTTTTGTCATTTCAATCTTTGTTCAATAGTAATATTAAATCAGTAGTTCTACTACCTCTGAAAATAAAGTAGTTAATTTATATGGCTGGAATAAGCCCTCACTATCTTCCTGCCAGCTTTTAAAATCTGAAATATTGTCTTTACTTGTCTTATGGTAGAGCTGACCCAATAGGTGATTTGGCCTAATTTCCTGGTCAATCAGAGCATATTTTCTTCGCTGTTTTCCTTTTGAAAGCAGGAGCAGACTGACAGAATGAACTATGCAGAGACAAGAAGATATGTGAAAGAGCAGAAAGTAAGGATTGTCTTCCAACATTAGCTGCACACATACACAATTTTCCTATCTAAACATCTTGAAAAATGGTGCTAGATTAGTTCCCTATTATGTTTACTTCCTCTTGCTGTCTGAATTTTATTCTGAGACCCCATTAGCATCAAGAAACAGTATAGTGATACATGTAATATCAAGGTCATATTTTCAAGACAGTCTAGGAAAGATTTAACATTCTGTTGTGACAGAAAAGATAACGTTGTGCATACTAATTATCAACAAGCAAAATCAATTCCACATTGTATGGTAAACCATACAGTCACTCTATTAAATTTAAAATTCACATACTCAGGCTAGCAGTGACCTGATTTTTTTTTTTTTAAATACAGTTTACCATAAAATCAAGTAACGTAAGAATGAAACCAGGCAACAAAAATCAAGCTTCAAACTGCGGACTTGGTGGGAATTAAAACCGGGAGCTAGGTGGTTTCTGCTTAGCCAACATACATAGAAGAAAAGGGAAAAGTGACACATCACTTCTGAAGTGTTGTGAACCTGATTTCTTTTTTGACTGGACTACTAAGGGAGCTGCAAAGCCCTTGAGCCAACATTCCATTTTCAGAACCTGAAATGCTCAGAAGACTGAGGCAAAATATTCCTCTAGTTAGAAAAGCAAGGAAACAATTATGAAAAAAAAGAACTTCATTGTAGTTTCAGTTCCACTACATCTGAGTCTGAAATAGATCAGTTGAGCTCTTCAGTGCAAATAATATTCTGGAAACATAGATGTCTGGTGTAATTTTCAAAGTCCTTGGAAGATTCCACAATTCTTCTGTGGAAATGCCCACAGAACTAAGTAAGTTGATTCCTTGTATCTACCTGCTGAAAATTTGATTGGCTGGCTTGGAAGACAGAGTAAGTGCATCCTTATTTGGAAAAGGTTGCTTTATAGTATAATTATCATTTAAAACTACCCTGAGCTGAGTACAAATCAGTTAAGCTATCAGATAGAAATAATATAAATGTATAATATTACAATATTATAAGTACACACAAATATTACAATATTGCATTTTGTATCTTTTATGATTCATATAGGAATCCTTCTCAAATGAGAACTCCAGAGGGTACAAGTCTCTATGGATTACAAATCTTTTCTCGAGCGCTTTTGCAAATATTTCTTAATAAACAATTATAAGGTAAGGTAATTAGTGGGAGGTCAATTTCACATCTGCAAACTTTCTGGTGCCTTGAGCTAAGTTCCATTTTTGGATCTCAGTTCAAGATGGATCCATAAGCAGAGACTACAACTGCTTCATGTTCTTTATGATAAAATAACGTGAAAGTTGAAAACCAGTTTTGTGTAATGGTAAAAGTACCAGGCTAAAACCAGGAGACTCTGAATTGGGCATAAAATTGGCTGGGTGACATTGGGCCAATCATTGTCACTTAATCCTAGGAAAAATGCAATGACAAATCACTTCTGAAATATTTCCCAAAAAACTTCAGGGACTTGCCCAGGTTGTCTCCAGGAGTTATATTGGCTTTTCATGTTCTAACCTGGCTTATATTTACTATGGGGATATTTATAATGGCATAATAAATACAGATTATCCTGAACAGGTTGATATAGAGTTGAAGAATACTACATTTGTGTGTGCTGTCCCACTCATTCACACTCACACATCAGCATGATTTATGGAGAGTTTTATTTATCTTTCCCCAGCAGTTCTCTTCGCCCAGCTTTAGTACTGTCCCAACTGAAGCCAGCCACAAACAAGCCCAGATTAATTCCCCAGGTAATGGCCATCCATAACACAAATAGCAAGCTGCTCAAACAATGTCCAATAAATGAACATAAAGTCTCCAGGCAAAACTTAAAGTACATCCACTTTAGCTCAAGGATCATAGAAAGTCAGAGTCTCAAGATACACAAATGAGCATGTAGGCACAACCCACATACATTGCTTTCAGCAACATCTCCCTCTGCCTGTCATGCCAAATAGCTCCCGATGCGGCCCATCAAGAGGGGCGGAGCCTTTTTCCGAGCAATCTGGCAAGCCTCCATTTCTCTGCCCTGCGTGCTCTGAGCTCCACTGTGGCAGGCAGCTCCTCCCCCTCTTCTTCACTGGCTTGCAAGCTGTCCCCAGCCAAAGCCTGTTCTTCCGGCAGTTCAGGGTCAGTAATTCCCGACATGCCAAGAATGATCTCATTCTCCCTCGAGCAGGCCTTTGAGGAAGCGTCGGAGGAGTCATCCAAAGGAGACATCACATTGAGTAACATCAGAGTAATCTCATCATCTTTGTGGCTGCTTATATGCCACTAGTTGGTGTCAACTCTTAATGATCACATAGATAAATTTTATACATGACAATCTGTCTTTCAGGTCTTCCAGCAAGCTGCACCCATCTCTGCTGAAACTCCTCCTCCTAATAAATTCTGGTCTAGGAAAAGTTCAGAGAATTGTCCCTGTGTTCATGAGTATGGATTTGTTGAGCTCTGACTACTAACCCCCTTCCAATCATCACTTCTATTACGACTTGAATGTGTGTCCTTTAACCCCTAACATTTCCCTTTATCTAATCTTACAGACAGCATGACCAAATGACAGAAAGTGGGGCATCAAGGAGACATAAACATCCCTTTAACTGTTTCATTTTCAGTATGCTATTAGCTGGGTAACAAACAGCAATCAGGGAATAGCAGATGTGGATCATCCATGTTCAGCTGGTGAATTAAATTTAGCCTGCTTTATAGATTTTTTATAATGACTTCATCTTAAACAGTGCTGAGGATGGTGAAAATGTGTGAGACCTCTGACTTGAATCATGAAGTTCACACTCAAGAGTTAGCTTCCAGTATGCTATTCAATTTAATTATTCAGGGAACAATTAATATTAGGGTTACTGTTTTGTTTTGTGTCCCACTGCCACCCACCCCTGAAAAATCTGCAGCAGCAGTACAGGAACACAAATAAGGCATTTATTCTCTGCTGCAACAGCCAATGCCCTTCTATCACAGCCTTGTTCAAGAGGCACACTTATTTAAATTACTGACCACATAGCCTCCACCATATTCCCCATTCCTGATATGTTGGCATGTATGCGAACTTAAATAAGCTCCAAATGAGAGAAAAAAAATCTTATTAAAGCTTGTTCTAATAAAGAAAACAAAAAATCGACACAACATACACAATTGACTTTGTGTGCTGTGGAAATGACTAGGAAGGAGAGCTTTGTATCCTGAGTGAGCACAGCATTTCTTCTGCTATGCATTAAAGCAGCCCAGCAGTTTTCAAGGTTCCACCTGAGTCAAAAGTTGGTAGGAAAAAGAAATGAGAAAACTATTGTTTTCCTGCTTTTTGCAAAGCATAAAATCCAGCCTTCAAGACAAACTCATCAAGACATATAGGCAGGAGAGAAAGAGAAAAACTAGGAAGTTAGTATTAAGAGAGAAAGATTTTTTGGTACTGAATATAATAAAAGTCAAGATGAATCATGTAATGGACAATTATTTGAATGGATCTAATCCTCAAAAAATAACATTCTGGTTTAGTTGGCGTAAAATCTACTCCCCAATGCATGATCTTGATGTTGGATGCTTAAAAGCAATGTGCTATATATTAGGAAATGTCTACTTATTATTTATATTTTATTTATTTCTCAAATTTATATGGCCACTCATCTCACAAGAGGTAACTCTGGGTAGCATACAGCAAAAAAAGTGTAAAATAGTAAGCATGTGAAACACAGTCATATTTAAAAAAAAATATTAAAACACATACACAAGAGATTCAATCAGCAAAACTGTTCCTATCTCCCATTATAGATAATAGAAAATTTCAAATCTTGCTGAAGCAAAATCATTGTCGCAACAGTAATACCATTAAATTGTGCAAGGTCTTCTGTGAATCAATTTCCATTAGCTGAAGAGCTAACACAAAATAACTGGACACTGAAGGAAGATTGTTTTATGAACTACATTTGCAGGGAAATACAATCCGTAAGGCAACGGTTGCCAAGTTCTGAGACTATACAGTGTTTTAGCACTGAAAGCACAGATTAGCACAGATAGCCATTAAAAGTTAACTTCATATTTCTCAAGATTCCTATGTGATACAGTCATTCTGAAATTATAATTGAGTTCAATGTCTATGGGGATTCTCAGTCATCCAGGTCATGGTTGTCCCAAAGGTGCTTTTTCAAGAGGCAACTAGACCTTTTGGTTTTTCTTTGAAGAAGTTTCATGTCTCATCCAAGAAGCTTCTGAATTATATACCTAATACATGGAATTTGACAATTGAAGAACATAAATGACCAAAGGTGCTTTTCAAAAGCTGAATTGAACTGAAGACACTTCTTGGATGAGAAGTGAAACCTCTTCAAAGAAAAAACAGAAAGTCCAGTTGCCTCTTGAAAAAGCATCTTTGCGATAATTGAGTTTA